>VUQR01017142.1:0-32945 GCA_015108515.1 Hemichromis elongatus
TCACTTTCTAGCACAACACCTGGAGCTAGGGGGGCAAAACAATCACATGAGTGCTGCTGTTTGACTGAGGAAGAATAAAGTAGTCGTGGTAAGCCAATCACATGACCACTTACACATTTTTAAAATTGTGCTGATAGGCCACATAAAACCAGAGTCACGATAAACAATATATACGCGGTGTTTTTACCTGAATACTTTCGTCTGTATAATGTCGACCAATCAAAAAATTATATGGCAACATGACATTTGGTTGTTTAGGAACAGGGGCAAGTTTTAAATAAATAAGATAAGATAAGATAAGATAAGATAAGATAAGATAAGATAAGATAAGATAAGATAAGATAAGATAAAACTTTATTAATCCCTCGGGTGGGTTCCTCTGGGAAATTTGGTCTCCAAATAGCACAGCACCGACAGACTTTACAGAATGTGAGCAGAATACCATATATATAAATATATAAATACAGAGACATATATAAATAAAGAGTATACAAAAGGGATAAATAGGAATAAGAATAAGAATAAGAATAAGAATAAGAATACGAGAGAGCGAGATTTGTGACGTTTAGCGTGTTTGGAGTGTGTAGTTAGTGTGTTGTCTTGTGTAGTTAGTGGGTAGTGTAGTGGATGGTTCTGTGCTGTGTGTCAGAACCAATGACTGTGGTCAGAACAATGAGGCACTGCTGTCTCCAGGTAAAAAAACAGGAGCAGTGATACACCTCCTGTTATCAGACCTGCAGGTATCAGGCTTGTGATGTCCTCCTGTATAGTGGACAGAAATTATTTTTTTGGAGTGGCACAAATAATCCGTGTGGCATGTTATTTAATGCAGAACACCTGGTTGTTCTGTAAATAGTTTGAAATTGTTATAAAAAAAAAATAAGGTAAAAGTTGAATGGCTGCAAATAACTTTGTTGTTTGCAAATCTTGTGTATAGGATTTTAAAATTAACAATTTCTATTTACATTTTAAGTTTTGAGATATGATTCAATAAACATGTTTGCGGTTGTTACAGTAAAAATATAACTTTTTCTACTTGGATTTTATGTTTTTTGTCTGATTTTAAATCAGTTGTGTTAATACAGGATATCAAAATAAAAAAAATAACTGTAAATTCAGACTTATGAGGTTGTGCTGAAAAGAATGATACCAAACGAGGCAAAGTAAATAGTTTTTAAAGGTAAAATGTAGAGGTAAAATCAAAAGTAGCCAAAATTTTCCAATTATACCCTGGACCCCAGGGGGTTCAAACATTTCTTTTAAGTAACGCAATAGTTAATTTTCTAGTAATTAATTACTTTTAGAATCATATAACTCAGTTACTAACTAATTTCTAACATAAAACACTTAAATAAATAATAATTTAAAGCAAATGCATAGAGAAATCAATACACAACCCCAGTGACACTAGTTAGTAGTTACTGGCTTTATCCTTTTAAACTTCTTTATTACTCACATTTAGCTATGACATCCAGCACCACAGCAAATGGGGTGAGAGCTCCGATCATGTAGAGAAGCGACACAGTGTCCTGAATGGACAGGCGGGTTTCTCCTGCCCCGTAGTAGAGAGAACCGACCAGCAGCGACATGAGGAGGGCCTCGAAGCCGTGAACTAATATGGTGACCAGGTCTCTGAAGTCATTATACATGTGACGCCTGAGGAACAAGAGGAGAGAGCTCAGTGTTCGTTTTCAATCACATATATTTGAGTGCTCCAAAACATTCATGCTTGTGCTCGTACTTGATGAGGGTGTTAAACTGGTGTAGTTTCCCCGGCAGTCTGTTTTCATCCCTGGAAATATTTATTACTTCATCTTCTTTTCCCCTGCTTGGCTGCTGAGGGTTGCTGAGTGTGGGGGGAAAGAGTAATGGATGGGTTAGTCTGGGTTTTAAAGGTTTAGTCCACAGGTTAAACATGACCATAAAGGAGTTTCATGCAGGTAATAACAAAAAGCAGTAAATCCCTATATCTGAACAGCAGTAACCTATGTTACAACATGTCATGTTATTTCTTACAAAAAACACAGAAAATCTTATGGCCTATTAGAAAAATGTTGGTTAAAATTTTATCACTATTTACTGTTTTATTATTAAATGAAAAAGCCAAACTTTAACACAGAAATATGATCACCTGTTGGAGGGTGCTACATCAGTCCCAGCAGGTTTCCACATGTGGTCGTCAGTATCACGGACCTTTTCCATGAACTGCTCAGCCAGAACTCTGGCCCTCTCCAAACAGTCGGCTTCTCGCTCTGGACTGCGCCGGTCTATACTGATCAGATCAACTGGATACACATGCACACACACACACACAAAATACACAGGACACCAACAACATAAAAAACACAGAGTTGTAGTAGTTATCATTAACATGAATAGAAATACTACTTTTGGAAAGTTGTAAAATAGGTGGTAACTTTTTTCCTTAAGCTTTCCTTAAGTTACCAGTGAGCATGGGGTTGGTAAGAAGATGTTATCGCATGCTGGGAAGAAGCACCTCTTGATTCTCTTTTGATGCACCGTAGTAGTACTAACCATAGTAGTCAGAGGGGTTGCAGTATCGTGGGCAGGGGTGTCCCAGAGCAGTGAAGTAAGGCACCATCTCACAAGCTGCACCGCAATAAACAGCTAAACCTGAAGACATCAACACGATGAGGTCGAAGAGCTGAAAGATATCTGATCGAGGCTGGTGGACTGAAAGCAGGACCAGACGATTTCCTCGAGCCAGGCGGGACAGTGTGATCACCAAGTTATGAGCTGTAAAGCTGTCTAAACCTGATGTGGGTTCATCCAGGATCAAAATACCTGCGAGAGGAAAAAGACCAATCCATCACCTCTGATAAACCCTGTTCTTTATACAACAGATCTTAACAGTATAATCTTTAAAATTAATATAGGAATCATAATTGTTAAAGTCAGTAACCAAATGTATTTGTTATTTATTGGAAGAACTGTTACACTCGTCTCACTCCCCAGTAGTTTATAGATGTTTAGAAAGGGCATGAAATACCCTGTTTAGAGCTGAAACATGTAGTACTCGCATAAACACCATGGTTAAAAATCTCCATCTAGTAAGTTTAGAGGTCGCAGAGGTTGGAATAAAGACAACATATATGACATTGATTACAGTCAGATGCTAAATGAAAAGGAGGCACTGGAGGTGGGTTGCAAAGTGGCTTGTAGAGGACACAATTAAAATAGTGTGCCATATATGAAATTTGCTGCTTGGCTTGTTCTGGCATTGAGATAGACTGACATCAGTTTGAGTCATTGCCCCGTCTTAACTGCACACAGATGTGAAATATCAAATGACAGTACAGGGGACCACATTAAGTAATCTCTGTGTTAATATTTCTCACCGGGGTTCCAGAGAAGCTGGACAGCTATGCTGACTCTCCTCCTCTCTCCACCAGAAACCCCCCTGATGTAGTTGTTTCCCACCCTGGTGTGTGCACACTGCCGCAACCGCAGTTCTGCGATAACATCGTCCACCTGTGGCAGACAGCAACCAGAGACACAGTTAGTCATTGCTATCTGGACACATACAAGCGTTCTTATCATTTAACATGTGTTTGTTCAACAAAAACTCTGGAGAGCTTACAAAGGCATGCCTTAACAAGAATATTATAAACATGTGGAAAACAGCTCTATTATAAAACGGATAAACAAGAACCTCCCAATGCAGACAAGAAGAGGAACATTAAGCAAATACTGTTATGGTCCCATTTATTGATCAGTCTTAATCTTACCCTCTGATCCCTCTGAGCCTGTGAGAAGTGAGTGGGCAACCTCAGTTTGGCAACAAAGGAGAGAGTCTCTCGGACGGTGAGGTGAGGAAGAAGCCGATCGTCTTGGCGGACATGAGCGATGCTTTTCTTAACGAGTTGGGGCGTGTTGGGCTTTCCGTTAATTAGAATCTCACCGGACGTCATGGTGCCTCCTTCGCCTCGACAAGTTATTATGTCCAGCAGAGATGTTTTACCACAACCTGAAAACATATTGAATTAAAGCAATTCTCATAAGTACAAATTTTAAAAAAAAAAAAAAGCATAAGCAATATAGAACAGGGGGAATTCATCTATTAGTCTTCCAAATTAGAAGATTTTCTACTTATTTTTAGTTAACACACATTTTCTCTTCAAATGCAGGTTTATTGTTCACTGTTCTGGTGGAACAAAACATATTTATTAATTTATTTAGTAAAGCAAAACTTTAAAACTTTGTGAATCACCTGAGCTGCCAATAAGGGCCAGCATCTGTCCACTGTGGACAGTGAGGCTCAGTTTGTTAATGGCTGTCTGCTTATTTCCTTTAATTTCCCACGGCATTTTGAACTCTGACAGCCTCTCGTACCACGGGATCTGAGCTGCTGTATCCACCTGGGAACATACACACATGTACACGATGAACACCTCATTTATACACATGAACAAGTCAGAAGCTTGAGATAACTGATGTAAGATAAGAGCAGGCACCCCATAGTTACCTCGTAGCGAAGGTTTTTGACCTCCAGCACATTGCAGCCTCCGCTGTACGTGAAGTAGAGACTGCTGTCCTCCTCAGATGAAAATAACTCTCTGTCTTGATGCTGTTAAGGAGAAGCAAGCACGTCAATAAGTTTCACACAGGCAAAGATAAATACATTAAATGTTTTTATATATATTGACCTATATACCTATATGTGATTAGTAAATGTGATTTCATTATCTTTTATGGAAAAATGTGTTACACGCATTAACTTGTGTGTTTGATTGTCTACCTGCTTGTGTCTGTTTGTACTGTATGTGCAAATATCTGCCTGTGTGGCCAGAGTCCATTTGAAAATAAACCAAATGGTTCAGTTGCAGAAGAAAAAAAATAAACAAATGTCTAGACAAAAATTAACAGCATGCAGCCACAAAATCTAGTTTAAATGGTGTAGATTATAACATACAATATATGCAATGTACTGTTTTAAAGTTAAGGAAATCTTTAGATTTTTTTTTAATCACACATCAAATGTGATCATTTATCACTCATGGAAGTGTCCATAAAGAAAATCAGTGTACTGGCTGAAACTTACAAATTCATTTTAGTTTTTTTAAAACATATTTTTCATTGTATAGCAAAATGCAGTCGGACATCAGATGAATATGAAAATGCCAATCATGAGCTTAATAAGAGCGCAATTAAAAAAATTTACAATCAAATCAAGCCATTAAATCAGCTGAGTGAAAAATGTATTAATTAATGATACGCTTAATTGGGCCCAGTTTGAAAATTGCAATGAGGCAAAAATACGTTACAAATCCCGATTTGAACACTGGACAGAAAAAGGACCTGAATTTCAGGGCTGTAACTGGGAAAGCTTGGTCTGAAATTGGTAAAAGCTGCTGGCAAGCAAACCACTTGGGTTTGCTGGGGTTAGCATATTTAAGCACCTATAGCTAGCAACAATAAGTTAACAGGAAGCCAATGTAATGATACCAGGAAAGGTAAAATGTACCAGGTGCGATCATGATCCTAGTGCCTACCAGACTACTCTGTACTTAATGAGTTAAATGGTTTAATTTTACAAATACTGTTAAATGGGTTAGGGTTGGGGATGGTTCAGCTGTTCTGGTTGGAACAGCTGAACCATCCATCTATCCATCCATATATTTTCCTAACCAATTATCCAATTCAACATTTCCTATTTGACATTACAGTTTTTTTCTAAATTAATTTGCACTTAAGTGCATTCAGGGAGAATTTCCTGTTTTTCAGCAAAATGTTAAAATGATATATTAGGAAATCAATCAAATTCTTTTCTTCAAGATTATAAATACGTTTTTGTTTTTTTGTTTTTTTAAAGAAAAACACCCCCCCCATATAACTAAGTAAATTTCTATTACTGGTTAAGCACACCACTGATCATGTATTGATTTAGGTTAATTCAGATCAGTTCATAAAATCCCACATTATACTCAGTCAAAGACAGGAGTTTAATGGTAGTAACGCTATAAATGAAATAAAACAACACAAAGTTAAGACCTGGATTGGTTATTTTCTTTAGGAGAGTTAAATTTGAATATTTTGACCTGACTAACCTGTGAATAGCCGTTTGTGTGTATAGGGTCACTTCCATTGTCCATGGTTAAAATTTGCAGGTTAGAGAGGTCAGTACCCCCTTTTTCCTCTTATGTTAGGGTCTTTCTTTTCCTCTCTGTCTGCTGCTTTGTGCCTCTGGTTGTTCACGTCCACCGTTTCTTCTCCAGTTTAACTTCAGTCCAGCTGAAGATCTTCTCCCGTCTAGCTCAATTCTTTCTTCTTGAAGCATCCGAGTTCATGCCATGTCAGTTCGCCCTCTGCTTTATCCTGTCAGTCAAAGCTTTTTTTAGGACGCAGCCAACAATATGAGGACTGAGTCCAGACTGAAGGGTTGTGAACTGACTTAGCGTGTGTGCTTTTTGTCTTCATTATACAACCCTTGATCAAAGTTCTCTGAGATAACATGACATTTGCTGTGCTCACGCTTCCAGAGAGTCACCACTGATCTCGCATTTCTGCTGTGTACAGGCAACAGGCGCAGAAGAAAAAGTCTGGGACTGAAACAATATGAACAGTCTGATGTGAAACAGATTTGACAAGCATCTGGCAGAAACATGAACAGATTTTATTCAATGCAGATGGAGGAGCCACAGAACAGGAAAGTAAATGAGTCCTTCAGGTTTGTGGCAGAGGTGAAGAAAGATGTGTGGAGAGACAGCAGAGAGGAGCAATCGGAGCCCTCCTGTTCTCTAAGCGTCAGAAAGATCTCCTACACAGTCAGGTAAGTGCTGCTGACAGCGAACACCAGAAACTCAAAAACAGAAAAATTCGACTTAATTTACTCATTATTACTTGACTGTGATTATCTGATTGCTCATAAAGAGCTTATTTGTTCCACAGCTCCACAGAAATTGTGTTGAAAAAAAAAAAACTAATGTCAAAAATACTGTCCTTGTCCTTAAGCGTGTGTGCATGTATACGTGTGTTTTGCAGCGAACGTGTGGGTCCGTGGTGGGACTTGCCCTCCTACAGGAAACAATGGACTCGTCAGATCCTGAATGATGTCTCCTTTCATGTTGACAGTGGGCAAATCATGGGCATACTGGGCAACTCAGGTTGGAAGTTCAGTTCGACATGAAAGCCAAATGTTTAAAGTGAAAAACAAATAACAACATTTTTATCAGGAAGCGTTAAATATCAGTTGAATCATGAGTGATTTTAAGCATGTGTGTCTCTGTTAGAGTCTTTATCTGCACTTTTCATTACAAAGGCTCAGGAAAAACCACATTGCTGGATGCCATCTCAGGGCGGATTGGGAACCAGGGCACGCTGCTGGGAGAAGTCTTTGTTAATGGTAGAAAACTGAAGCAAGAACAGTATCAGGACTGCTTCTCCTACGTGCTGCAGGTAACACAAAGAAACGCCCACACATAAAGATTTAACTCATAGCGTTTCATAAATAATTATAAGTAATATTAATGTTAATATTACATAGTGTTATATGTGTTAATGTTATGTGTTAATAACTATTAGGTTATATATAGGTATTACATACATACAAGTGTTAGGATAGCATATTAAATGTGTTTCAGTTAGATTATTAGACTTTTATTTACACTTATAAGAAACTTGTTTCACTGTTTAAGTTAATAAAAGCCTTGTGTTGTACAGAATTGTTAATAAATGTATAACAAACAAATATATTGTTAACTACCATAAAACTGTTGCATTTTCAAACTTGTTTTACTCTTTTCTGTTGCTATGTTACAATAAAATGTGCATTTATAAACAATTTACTTTGTAATTTTTAGCAGCTGCAAAAAAAGCACAGTTAAATTGTAATAATATACACAGAAACAAAAGGAGAACAGTCTAAGACTGCATGTCCTCCATACTTTGCTCAAATTTCTGATTCTAATCCTTTCACAATATCTGTTTTTTGCGGGTGAGGAGGTCGAGCGGTTTGATCGCTGGATCCTCCCGTTCGATATTTGGCAGACGTGTCATTGTGCAAATACTGAACCCTAGTTTAAAATCACTGCACATGTGAATGAGAAATGGTTCAACAAAAAACATTCTCTATTATTGTTAATGTTATTAAGTTTATTTTAATTATTATTACATTTATGAAGTTACATAGTCTCGCATACCCTCAGATATCCACCAGATAAGTTTCAATCCATTTAAAGCATGCTTGCTAGTGACCGCTTCACATGAGTGGATGGCATTAATCAAAGGGTAAGGCTCAATAAAAATATCAGTTTGACAAACTAAATTCTTAGTAACATCCAAAAAGCCTCTAAACGTTCTTTTTACACAAAACATAAATACAATAATTTCTAGCTAAATCCACACGAGTCAAAAGAGTGTCCACAGGCATTCCCCAAACATTACAGATACTGAACCCCAAAAACACTCAGAGCGTGAGTGTGTGCACGATAGTTAGACATACCTTCACAAAGAATTCTTCCCAAAATTCATGGATTGAAACCTGAATGAAATTTTAAAGTACCTCCCTTCTAAAAATGTAATGAAACATGGCTTTTTGAGTAATCTTGCTAAAAATCAGACGGATAACTAACAAAAAGTCAAAACAGATGAAATTACATGATTTTCTAATAAAGGAAAAAAGTTTTTAAGGTTTTTTCCTAATTCATAATTGTCCACAATACAGTCCATACTCTAAACACAGTGAGTCTGTGCTACCTTACTTAACAGAAGTTTATGCATTTCTGGCCATTTGATAAAGAAAAACATTTGAGTAAATGAAACTCAGCAGTGGACATGTTAGACAAATGATCAATGAGAGAGTGAATAGAGTTTAAAGTATTTAGCAAATAAGAACATGCACATTTCACTTTCCTGTAGTTCACACAAACAGTCATTAAACTTTCCACTACAGTTTCAGATGCAGCTGGCCTCATGCACACAACCTCGTATGTTTTTAGTCTTGCCTGTGGTTGTACTAACCACCACAAACTCAATGAACATTCTGCAGTAACTCCTGAAAAGCTGCCCTGGCCTCCGTATGAAATTAACTTAAGACCCCTGATAGCCTCCTCATATATGTAATCTCGCAATGAGAGGTGCTCAAGTGTATCCAAAGCCTGAATTAAAAACACTGGTTTAAAACCAGCCTTGCTTCCTTTCAAATCATCTCTCCCCTCTCGCTGATAGCTCCCCCTTCTGCTCTCTAAGCCTCGTCATTAACTTCCCCTGCTAAGCTGTAGATGAGGAGGTGATATGAGCTCCTCATATTAAAGTCATTCAGATGAGAGAATAAGGAGAAGTGGGATTGGGAGGCGCCACGTGTTAATTGAAGCAGGCAGCAGGTTCAGCTGGTTCAAGTCATGCGCGTGTGCCTGTGTGTGCACACGTCTGAGGCAAAGGTATATTACAGATGGGTTGCACTGGCATATATGAACATAGATGTTTGTGTGGATATATGCTCACTGTACAGGGATGCGCTACAAAGATGCTATAGATGGAGAGACTGTGACATAAAAGTAGCCGGGCCAAACATATACTTCCGTTTGTTTACTGATGACCACTCAAGAGAAACACTGAGGTGTTTTCTTAATGAATCTCTTTGAGGAATAACGGTGGTAGTTTCCACTATCAGGCTGCCAAATCACAATTTACAGTGTCTTGTATGTGTGCAGTTTCTCTTCTTTCATGCCCTGTTTTTCTTTCTGCCATTTGTTTCCAGAGCGATAACTTGCTGAGTTATCTGACAGTGGAGGAGACTCTGACCTACACAGCCCAGCTGGCCCTGCGGAAACACTCGGCCGACGCTATCAAGAAAAAGGTGACTTTAGAGCTTTGTCTGGTCATTTCTTTCATTAACCCTAGTTTCTCTGCCCGCTACAGAACATATACAAAAAAAAACAACAACAAAAAAAACAGGTTGATGGACATCAATATCCACTTAGATGTCAGCACACAAACAGGTTCGGTGCTTATTTGGAAGATCAACTTAATATTAGATGGTGCATTGCTGTTTTATATTTTAGGTTAGCTAAAAGTAGCTGAGTTATTACTTCAAAGAGAGTCATGTGCAACACCAAGATGACTGAGAATATGCTGCTTTTTGTTACAGGTCTCTTTGCTTACACCACATAAATGCATATAACACACCTTTTATAAAAAATTAAAAAAAAGACATTTAAGAACATCTGGTCACTTATTCTCAGTCTAATATTTCCTTTGAGTCCCTTGCTAAGAAATATTTCCAAAGTGTAAAAACAGGAAAATAGTGCTTCTCCTAATCTTGCTATCAAATACACTCATCAAGGTCTAATGATGCTCATGTGGTGTTTGGCACCAGCATCGGGTCCTTTGGGTCCTGTGAGTTTTAAGAGGGAACAAGATGAGTTGAGTTTTTTTCTGATGCTGGTTGCTTCTAGTTTTTTTCTTTCATTTTCTTTTGAACATTATTTTTTAGAATATGTAGATTGTTGCTGGGGTCAGACTCAAAACCCTGAGCAATTTCCTCAGTATTGTTCCCATGAGCAGGGTGATCATCTGAAGAGTTCAGAGCATAACTTTTCATAATAATAAGGGGAATTTTATTACAGTGTTTTAGCTGATCCTTGTACAATATCTCCTGCAGGCCAATTTCAGATTTGCTAGTAGTTGTAATTCTCTTCTCACCTGAACCTTTGACCTCTGGCTCCCATGTAGGTGTCAGCAGCGATGGCTGAGCTGAGCCTCAGTCACGTGGCCCACAGTGTTATCGGAGGTCAAGTTTTCCCTGGGATCTCCGGGGGTGAGCGTCGACGGGTCTCCATCGCTAGTCAGTTACTTCAGGACCCAAGTGAGTACCAGTGCACCTGATATATGCCTGAGGAGAATTACACAAGTTGTACCTCTGTGACCAACATGCTGTCTTCAAAGCAAACTTTTGCTGTCGGTTTAAATCAAAATAATGAGGTGACTCAAACTAAAAGCTATTAATCCCTCAAATCTTCACTCTTCACTCTTAATAGATGTAAAATACATTATAAGAGGGATTTTTGAAGATTTTGACACATTAAGGAAAAGGATTATTTATAACAGGCTTCTGTAAAATAAAGTTTTCTTTAGTGGAGTCATGTGAAAATCAGGCTGTGGTCTGAACTTTGACTGGGCCATTGCACCACATCTAGCATTTTCTTTTTCAGTCATTTGTTGTAGATTTGCTGCTGTTTGTTTCTTTGTTTTGAATTTTTGTCTGAGAAAAGCATGTCTGACTTCGGGGTGAATTTGCTGGGAAATCCCCCCTTGAATTGAGGATTGTGTGTTAACACACACCTGAGTGTTGCAGAATAGCAAACTGCTAAAACAGGACCGCACATAGTCCTGAGAAGGATCAGAAGCATGTCATCCTGAGAACAGTAGAAAGTTCACCACATAGCCTGTCTCTCTTCAGAAGAGTTTTGAAGTCCACACTGGAGAAAAACAAAAGGATCTAAGTGAGACAGGAGTAAGAAGAGACAGAGAAAAGGGACAGAGGGAGAGATGGAGAAGAGTAATAAAGGACTGGGTTATCACACCGCAAGGGGAATGAGCAGAAGCCCACTTCAGTGTGTGTGTGTGTGTGTGTGTGTGTGTGTATCCCAGGTGTAGTTTATCAGGACTTCAGTCCTCTGGGGAGGATGGAGGGTCTCAGTCCTCATTCAGGATTAAAATGCCCATGAACACACACACACAGAGAGTCACACACAGAGTAATGAGGAGTTCCCATTCGGTGACTCTCCAATCAACCAGGAAATGAATTAATCTCACAATTAAAGTATCTGCTAATTCCACTCTGCTTTCATAATGCAAAGAGCCAATCTTTTAATTGTCCTAATTAGAGTAATTAACTAAAAAAAAAAGAGAACTCACTTATCTCCACAAGTTAAGTCGGCCCCACAGAGAGTCCTGCAATGTGCCATTTAATAAAAAGTACATCTGAAAGTTTTAACTTAGAAGGAAAAAGTTATTGTCCTGCCTTTCACTTATTCTCATTGTTTCACTGTGTGACAAACCTGCAGTGACAGCAGTGATGTCATTGGGATGCTGTCGTTGCAGGGGTGATCCTATTGGATGAGCCGACCACTGGCCTGGACAGCATGACCGCCAATCAGATTGTGGTGCTGCTGGCAGAGCTGGCCAGGAGAAACCGTATCGTCATAGTAACCATCCACCAACCCCGCTCTGAGCTCTTCAGGGTGGGTTTTTGAGACGAACTGGGGAAAAAGACAAAGAATGGCTTGTAGAGTCAAACTTCCTGGAAGGATGGAATTACATTTTTCACACCAATGTGCCGACATTCATCAACTATATTTATCTAACTCACTGCTAAAGAATTTGATGTATACCTCATGTATTATACACATATTAAGAAAACATTTTGGTTACACTGTACACATGAGTCTTTGATACTTTGATAGTGAATGACTCATGAAAAGTCACATTCTGATGGAATGAAATTGTTTCTTGGTGTGTGTCTACCTCCAAGGTGTTCAACAGGATAGCTATAATGAGTCGTGGGGAGCTAGTATTTTGTGGACAGACAGAAGAGATGGTGGATTTCTTCAGCCAATGTGGATATGAGTGTCCAGACTACTGCAACCCCTTTGATATCTATGGTAATGATATGACCCAGGACACTGTATGGTGTTGTGTTTTAATTATAATGTTAATTAAAAGTCATACATTTTAAAAAAGATGATTTTTCTGTAGTGTGAACATTGAAATGTCAATTTGATGTCAAACAGTTGACTTCACCTCAGTGGACACACGCAGCAGCGAGAGGGAGGCAGCCACATTCACTCGCATGCATGAAATCACTTCAGCCTATCAGAGGTCTACCATCTACCAGAGCATGCTGGAAAAAATGGAGCAGAGCTTGCAGAGATCAGACAAGCCCAACATCCCCTTTAAGAGCAAAGAATCACCCAGTGGTGCTGCCAAACTTAGAGTTCTCCTCAGGTCAGTGCAGAGGAAGACTTCAGTCTGTATGAGCTTGTACACAACACCCATATACCACCAATTAAAACTGAAATAGGATCATGATATTCCAGAGAAGTTTCTCCAAGAATCTCTGAAAGTACAAATGAAAAATGTTACTTATTGTGCTGCTTTATGATGATGATTTTTTTTTTTGCAGGGTATTAAAAAAATAGCTTATTAATTTTGTCTTCCTGTGTTTTGTGTGCAGGCGCACAGCGAGAAACCTGTCCAGAGACAGGATGGGTGTTCTGATGCGTCTATCCCAGAACCTGATTTACGGTCTGTTTGTGGCCTTCTTCGTCATACATTTAGACATCGACGTCACTAAGGGTGCTGTGCAGGACCGCATCGGCATCATCTACCAGAGCATTGGTGCTTCCCCATACACGGGCATGCTGAATGCCGTCGCTCTCTGTGAGTTCCACCAACACCAAACATCCGCACACACAGGGATGAATTATAACATTTACATTTGCACGTCCCAAACACCAGAAATGCTGCCTGACAGTTTTGAAAAAAAAAAGGAAGCTGGATTGAAAGTTTGAGTCAGTAACTTGAAAACATAATTCTTTCTTATTCAAAGACTAAATTTAAACATATCTTAGAAGCAGTTATGCTCAGTGCTAGTACAAGTCACTGACTCTCCTTTCAGCACAACGATGGCTTCCTGCTGTTGGACTTACAGTTGCAGTTTCAACACTTGAAATCAACTCCAGATTCTTTTATCTGCTTATGAAAAAAAACAGTCAGAGGGATTAGTATCAATTAATTTTGAACCTCTGAAAATGTCTAAAATTAAGTTCAATTTCTAAGCAGCTAATGAAATACTCTTGTTCAAACCCTTAAATCAAAGCTGAATATCTGCACTTCAATTGCATCTTGACTGAATTGCACTGTTAGACCACTGTGTTTGTGTACAGAAACAAAATCTTTTTTAAAAATGCGTCACTGTCCAAAAACACATGACTAAACTGTATAAAATGCTTAAAATAATAATTAGACAAGACAAAAGATGAACTTTGACCTTGTTGTCCCTACATTCACTTAATCCATGTGACGTCACAGAACATCTTAGTGCATGTAACCACATGAGGTGGATACTTGTTAGTTCAGAGAAATGGATACGACTGAAGCATGTTTATCTCAGATGTGTGTGATGCCACTTCCCCCTATTTCAGTGGTGAACTCATTTTAATTTCTTACTTACTTTTGTCAAAATGTGTAAAGTCTAGCTTAAATTTGTACTAAAGGTGTTTAGACCATTGGAGATAAGAATACATGAAGGAACATTTCTATTAGAGGACCGTGCATAAAGTAATACTTTAGTTGCTGGGGAGAGCCTTCAGTTTACATACTTGAAATGATCACTGGGTGTTCATGACCTTTGATCTGTTCAGAGCTCAATGAACCTGAGTGCCGTTTTACCTACAAACCTAGAGAACCTACAATACAGTATAATATTGTTTGTATACGCGTAGATTCCCACATTAACTATTTTATGGAGATTTTTATAATGCGTGCTTTGACTTGAGATAACATCAAAAACAGGGAGGGAAAAATCGGCACTAAGCTGCCTGTCAGCATTTTATAAAATACAACCATAGCAGTATCTTGAGCTTTTATAGAGGACTTGTGACCGCATTTTAATCCACTTGATTTTAAATGTCAGAGAGATTTATGATTCTTATTTGTGGTTAACATATAATTTAGTCATTAGTTGCTTTGTTCAATATCTGGAAAGAAAGTAAGGTTAAGACAAGGGAAAAAATAAATAGATAAAATAAAACTATTTCTAAAAAGGCTTTATTGGAATGTGTGTTTCAGTGATATGAATGGATGAATGAATCATCTTGGCTGTATTTCCTTACTGTCTGTCATACCCTCTGTCATTTACAAGGTTTTATCAAAACATAATAGAAAATGTTCCAGTTCTTGCCAGATCTGACAAACAGAGATAACCTCAGATGAATAACAACACTTGACATATCAAACAGTGTGATTATATGGGCCAAAAAGCAGAAGCATTTTGTGAAAAATTGAGTACACCATGATTAAGTAGCTTGTAAAACCACCTTTAGCAGTTAGACTATATAAGTCTCTCATTTTTGAACACTCTTCTTTAGAGCATCACTTCAGTTAATTGAGGTTCGCGGTCTATACACAGCTATTCTTGTGGAGATTTGCTGCTTAGCTTGGGATCATTGTCTTGTTATCCTGTTGGGGCCGAGCTGTCAGACTGGCGGTCCGACTCAAACCAAGTCAGCTCCTCTCTACTCCCACAGCTGACAGGTAATATGAGGTGAATATGTGAATATGCTGTGGCTGGCTTTCTCAAAATGTGACACTGTGCCTCACAGCCAAACATCTCCACAGAAGACTTATGGTGTCTTTAGGTGTAACTTTAAACCTACAGTACACCACTGTGCAGCCATGTAGAGAGAAGAGATTTCCTCCTGGAAACGCTTTTAAACAAGATATGCTTTTAACTATTTTATGCTAACTGGGGTCTTTAGAGTCTGAGTTGCAGCTCTTGGGTTTTTTGCAGTTTCTAAGAAGATAAAAAGTAAATTTGCTGGGACGTCCACTCCTGGGAAAGCTGCCAGCTGTTTTGGACTGTTTCTTACTGTAGAGCAGTGTCTTTATAAGCCTTCCTACATAGACGAGTACCAATAATTGCTTCTTTAAGATTATATCTAACATTGCTATTTTTTGGCATAGATAGGCATGATCGCACATCCTGATGTTTAATTAACTGATTAGCAGCACCTGCCTGCTACTTACCTTCTTAATTCCTTTGGCAGTAGTAAGGATGTACTTAGTTTTTCATGTACTGCGTCTGCATTTTGGCTTAATTAGTAATAACGTGGTGTAACATGTCATCTGTTGTTTTTAATCTGAGCTTGTATTTACCTAATTTGGAGGACCAGATGATTTTTATTATATCTTGATATGTAAAACCGTAGAATTGAAAGAGAGTATACTTTCTCTTTACTATGACTGTATCAACATAGTCTAAAATTGTAGCTTCAGGGCTCGAGCCCTCACAGACACTGACGAGAATAGATGTGATAAACGACTGAGCTGAAGTCAGCCTCTGTAAACACCAAACAATCAGAGGTTGGGCTTGGGGATATCATTGTGACCTTCAGTCTCAGAGATAACAACTGATAAGATTCAATAAAAAAAAAATTCTCTTTAAAAGAAACAGGCCCATCAGGTTGTCTTGGTAAGTTCTTGGCATAAAACCAAGAACACGTGAAATATGGAGTGATCGCAAAACTCCATAATCATCATCCTGTTAAAGGGGAAAGCCCTTTTAATATATTTTGTTTTCATATGCATGCTTTCAGTTATGAGAAAATAAACCAGAATGAACTGTTCATTATAGTACGCAAATTTCTCAAGTACTGAAACTGAATGAGAAATTTTTAAAAAACTCCACTTCAAAAAATTTCTTTGGCATTCTTGAAATTATCATATTTTTTCCCAGCTTAATGCTGAGTTAAAAACAAGCAAAACAGCATGAAGCCTTTTATACATACTCTACACATGTGTTCTACAAAGTTATTCTTTAAAAAATAAAGGAATAGGGTCACGTTTTTTTCAGATTTGGTTAATTTTATATAGAATGGTCCAAAACTCGTTTTTTGCATAATTTCTGTGTTTATACTCACAGTCCCAGCGTTGCGAGCCATCAGTGATCAGGAGAGTCAGGATGGACTCTACACTAAATGGCAAATGTTCCTGGCCTACATCTTCCACATCCTGCCCCTCAGCATCCTGAGTGTCTTTATCTTCACCTCTTTCCTTTACTGGTTGGTCATAAACTTGATGTGTTTTTGTGTCGGCGGTTAAAAAGAAGCAAATTCATCCACTCAGGGATTAAGGAGGTTTCATGCTCATCAGTGTCTCTCCTGTTTGTTTGCTTTGCTCTCAGGACAGTGGGGATGCACCCGGAAGGTTTGCGCTTTCTGTGTTTCACTGCTGTAGTTCTGGTGCCGCATGTTATAGGTGAGCCAATAACATGGTAAAGTACTACTTTTGCAGCACATATTAACCTATTCTACTCACACCTTCTAAGGATTTCAGTGCTTTTTAAAAACACCGGAGCACAAATGTGCTTTAAAAGAATTTAATGACCATGTTTCCACTTTCTTTATCTTTTAGCTATATTGATGTTTGTTTGTTTTATCCAATCTCATCAGGTGAGTTGTTGACTGTGGTGCTACTAGGTGTGGTCCAAGACCCTAACATGGTCAATACTGGAGTGGCTCTACTCAATATCGCAGGGATAGTGGTGGGATCTGGCTTTCTACGGTGAGATGCCAAATATGTTTATAGATGCCAAACTTTATGATTATAAAACTTGTGATTTTGAATTTATTGAAAATTAAGGAATAATAATGGTACCTCTCAGGAAATCTGCTCACTCTCCTGTCCTCGTCTTTGCAAAAGGGGCACACAGCAGATGCCGCAGGTCTTTCAGTGGCTCAGTTACCTGACTTTCCAGAAGTATAGCTGTGAGCTGCTCATAGTCACCGAGTTTCATGGTCTCCAGTTCACATGCAGTAAGTTAATTTTAACATGGAGGGAATGCTATTTTGTTCATTTACGTTGTAATACTAAGAACATTGGCACTGGCCAATATCATCAGTGCTTCTGCAAGTAGTGTAGAGGATAAAGGATGAAAGATCATTAGAATCATTAGATATTTTTGCTGTTGGTCCTTTTAAGACTGATTTATAAAGTATGGGCTCCGGATCAGTGGTCACTCAGTAGCACTTACAGTCATTTGGACTACAAGGCGCTTTAAGAAAATGAAATCTTGTAACACTTTTTTGTGATTACAGATAATTCTACATCTTTGCCAGGAGCTTGTGTGGTCACCCATGGCAATCAGATCATTGAGGAGGGTTATCCTGGCGCTCTGTCCCGATACACACTAGACTTTGTTCTCCTCTACGCTTTCCTGCCTGCTCTGCTGCTGCTGGGCATAATTAGCTTTAAGATCAGGGACAAGGTTGTGCGTCACTAACCCCACAAACATGACTTTGTGGGTAAAATCTTCTGTTTAAAGGGATAAAGGGATGGACATTTTCATTTCTGATGGTTGACCCTACCATGCAAGAATCCAGACTTTTGGTGAGTTTGTGTGATTTGTGCCCTCAGTTTCTCTTTTCTAAGATGACTGGAGTGGCACATGGTGCGGTCTTCTGCCGCTGAAGCCCATCTGCTTCAGGGTTTGACATGTTGTGCATTCCCTAATCATCTGCACTTCTGTTTACCATAGGGAGTGCTTACTTGAGTTACTGTTGCTTTCCTATCAGTTTGAGGCATTCTGACAATCAAAACGCCATATTTTCTTTTTTAGACCGTTCTCCTTTAACCTAAGAGATGGTTGCACAGGAAAATCATAGTAGATCAGCAGTTTTTGAAATGCTTCGACCTGCCTATCTGGCACCAGCAAAGATTATCAAAGTCACTTAAATCACCTTTCTTTTTAATGCACAGTTTGAATTTCAATGTGATAGTAACTACCACGTGATTATCCGATTAAACATTTGCATTAACGAGCACTTTAACTGGTGTACCTAATAATGTGGTAGTATAAGCACTTAGAATAAAAGTTTTTAAGTTTAAATGTTTACACTTGATGTACGCCATGTGGTACAGCACAGTTCATCTCTGTTCACGGAGATGAAGCCATGCACATTAAAACACTTAAATATCTGCGGATGTTCTGTAAACTACTCGACACATCCATCCATTCGCTTCCGCTTATCTTTTTCAGGGTCACGGCGGGCGCTGGAGCCTATCCCAGCTGTCATAGGGCGAGAGGCAGGGTACACCCTGGACAGATCGCCAGGCTTTCACAGGGCTAACACACAGGGACAGACAATCATTCGCACTCACATTCACACCTATGGCCAATTTAGATTTTTCAGTTAACCTATCCCCACAAAGTGCATGTCTTTGGACTGTGGGAGGAAGCCGGAGAATTTACCTGAAAAATTTACGGAAGAGGATTAAGGCTGGAATTCTGGGAAAAAATTCAGAATTCTGGAAAAGAAGAAGAAAAAAAACAAAGATGTGCCCACTTTTTTTCCCAGTGGCCTTAATCCTCTTCCGTAAAAATTAGCATGTTTATGGCATGTATCAGTTTCCTCGTGGTAACCCTAATCCTAGTACCACTGATAGCTGGGAAGAAAAAACATGAATTTGTTTGTTTTATTTGGAAGAACACATTTTATTATTGGTAAGATAAAACTATATTTTTCTTAAGTTTGTAAACTTGATTAACTGTCAGAATTTATTTATGTAATCATAAAAAAGTACAACAGAAAATATAATGCAAAAGTAAACAAATACAACATATATATATAGGCATTATAATATATTGTATGTGTGTAATAAAGCAGATGATATCTCATGTCTCCAGCTCTAGTCCTTTCCATGACTTCGCTGCATTCCTTTTATACTGCTCCAACTCCTGAAAAACAGACACATGTAACACTTTTCGCATATTACTGAGGCAATACAAGAAAAACAAGGTAAATGCAAAAACACACACTACAGTGCAGAAATACTAAAGACTAAATCTAATGATGCAGATAAAGGAAGGTTGCACCAAAGGCCAACCTTTTTCTAATTTTACTGTTATGAATTTTAACATTTAACATGCCAATTTTGGCCTTTTGCGTCTGTGCTGCAGCATGGGAAATGTCAAAACCTCTACGCCTACAGAGGTGCTCACACCTCCGAGCAATACTTTGAAACTTCTTTTTTTACATCAGTGTAAATAACCACAAGACACTGAACACACAAAACTATAAAATATACACATTAACCAGGGAAAAGGAGAACTATAGTTAATCAGCTTAAAACTCTTGAGATTAATCTTTATTTGTATTCGTACTGAACTATTAAATTGCACCATGCATTAATATATTTTTACTTTGCAAACCAGTCTCTAAATTCATTGTGTAGACTGTTGTCTCTCACATAAATAGGTCATTTCTGACTATGATGCTCTGTTGAGATTCCTTTTTTTAATCCAGACTAGAGGGTGCTGTATAGAAACGTGTCTCAAGACTTAATTGAAATTAACCTTTAGCCTATTTTTTTATTGAGTTCTCAGACCATACGATGGCCGAGTGAAATGACGAGCGCCAGGTGAAAGTCAGTCAGCGATAACACTCGGGTGATTTGGGTTTGTGACTCCATCAGGTTACTGCAGTTCAAGTTCCAGAGTGGCACTTTTGCAGGCAGGAATGAAGACAGCTAATCTCTAAGTTTATGACCACAGGATATAAAGTTAGAGCCTGTTCATTTCAAGATAGGATCACTACTACAAACAGACTACTGAAGGACAGAGGGTTACTTTGGAACATTAACCTTCTTTATCAAACGAGATTCTCCATTTGTATATTTAATACAGTATACACAGTTTTTAACTCTGATACCCCTGCCAAACAGGCCATGTGATTAGTTGGATTTGTCTGTTTGTTTAACTGTGGGCTATGCAGGACTACTCAGAATGTTATGATCAGATTTGCATTGAATTTTTACCACAGCTGGACCCTGAAAGGGAACAATACAAATCTGGATTTGATTGCAGGGATTTTTGGAGGACTTTTTAACTATTGGGAGATGGAAAAATTAGATATCACATGATACCTTTGCAAATTCATATAAAACTGAAATAAGGAAAATCAGGCAACACAGTCCTGATGTTCTCAAGAAAATGTCAAACTGAACTGAAGTCAGATATTCTTCTGGATCCAGAGACTCAATTCCTGCTATCATTTCAGCCTAGCAGTTTCAGACTGCCCTTAATAACTATTTATATATTATATATTAATGAGTTTTTGTAACTTTGCATCCTGCAAGCTTGTCATTTGGAGCAAGGTTATTATTTTATAAACACACATATCTTAACAGCCTCTCTTATCTGGGCTGCCATTATGTTTAATCTCTTTATCAACTGAAACTATGCGATGTCACAGAAACTTATCTTCTTATTTTGTGTTAAATGCTTTAGTGATTTAATATCTTCCCAAATACTTGCTACTCCTCAGAAGGAGGACAAAAGTCAGGGTCACGAATCTGAGATAAGTGAATGGGAAATTCTGATAGCCACTGATTAACCACAGTAGTGCCAACTCATGAGTGAAGAGACTTGACTGCAGGAGTAAATGTAATGCAAGCATGTATATAATGTATTACCTGGTCTTTCTGGGCTCTCATTGCATCAATCTGAGGCTCACTGTACTGGGGATCTTTGGCTGGATCCTTTAGCTCTCTCTGTTCACTTGTACTCTACAATGACAAAGTCTTTTAGATGAACAGAGGCTTTTAAATCATTCAAAAGAAAAAAGTGGAGTTTATCTACATCAGTTGGATTTATCAGAAGTCAAACACGTTGCCAGAAGCTGAACTACCTCTGAGGGGAAGACACGCTCATACACTTTCTTCCAAAGGTCTTTTGGATTTTTAGCATGGAGAGACGTTATATCCACATCGACAGTAGATGGGGAACCTACATTAACAGATTTAAATATCACACCAAATGTTAAATAAAGGAGGGTGGATTTAAAGGAGGTGCTTTGTTTCATCACAGAGTTTTGCAGTTTATTTAAAACTTGAAGACATTTCTACTTTTGGCTACTGGGGGGCGCTGTGCTCACCTATTTGACCAAAGGAGTCAGAGCCTGCGGGAATGATGAGAGGCTTGAGGGGGTCAGAGGAAACAGATTTCCTGATTACAGAAAAAAAAAGAAAAACAGTATTACAACTAAAACATTAAACAGACCCCTAACATAGACAGCATTTTACATTTGTTTGAAATGCTCACTGAGAGGAAACACATTTTCCCTTCAAGAAACAATGGCAGGAAGTAGCAGCCACGCTCTTTTAATGCAATATCTAATATCTCTATCTTAAACAAAGGTAAAGATTATAAACATTTGAGTGTGTATATCTATCGGTAGCTGTCCCATCACATGTTTGTATAACTAAAGAGAATATATTCAACTTGCACTGCTTATGAAAGCCTGTTCTGTAGTCGTTCTACAGTACAAAAATGTAATTAAATCTGAAATGAGACAGTGAATTCTAGTATTATCAAGTATTAGTGATAACATTAAAGTAGCTCTTTTGAAATTATAATCTAAAATGAAAGTCTATGCCCATTACTGCTTTGTGTTTAATCTTTCTTTATCATCCTCACCCTCTCTCCAAACCGAAAGCCAGGTGCAAGAAGAAGCTCTTGGTTTTTGATATAAGGCTCTCTGACTTGATGCTAGTGAACTAATCAAAGCATCAGAAGACACAAACACAAATACAAAGCGGTGGTTAGAATTGCAAACTATAAGAAATGTATGAAAAAGTGCAACATTTTTTGTTAAATACAAATGTGTTGCAGGAACAGTGAAAGCATTCTTACAACGAGAGAGGCCGCGTAGTAATGAGCAATAAAACGCAGTGTTTTACTGACAACTTTCTTCTTGTCAGAGTCAAATTCCTGAAAAGCAGAAAAACTGGAAATGCTTTATACAAATACGACAGAAATGTTTTACTCTAATGTAACTGTGACTGTGCACACATCTTTTTTGATAAATCATTTAAAAAGAGTACAAACAGTGTGTTTTACCTGGAAGATGTCGTACTTGCTGCCGATGATGAGCAGAGGAACAGGAAAGGGACTGATCAACTCTCTGTCCTGCCGGCAGAATCACAGTTAACTCTGAAAACAGCACCAGCCTTCTACACTTTCACACTTTGAGATGAGATTTGCTTTTGTTCCCTCTGACAATAAAAAAAAAATGTCACCATCTTGGTTGGATGTGTCAGGTCGATGCACATTTTACTCTGTGACATTCGAGTCTTTAGGAAGCCGGAGGCATGAGTAGTTCATGCAAACACTTTAAATATGCAACTTGTTACGGACGCCTCAGTGCACCGACACATTTACCCTTTTTATCATCCTTATTAATCTGCTGTCTCTTTGTGCAGATTGACTGTAGAGGCTCACCTGTATCAACATAAAGCCTCAGGAGGTAGAGCTGCCTTTTCCCTCACTGCTTTTTACAGTCATTTTTTTTTGTATTAGCTAAGATGGGATTTGCTTGTGGTCCTGTTCTTGATTACCTTAATTTAGTTTAGCGATATTAATTCCGAATTATTAGATAATAAATGGTTAAAGAAATGTGTTGCATCTTAAGTTGAGTTCCTCTTAGTCATTGATTTAGAAATTACACAGCTGTAAAATCACTGTAATAAAATGGTGTGTGTAATGAGACGAGGTCTTACGGGATAGTCTTTAGGTAAGACACGTGCTGCTGAGTGGCTGGGAGTCTGGTGTTTGACTCCAGGTTTGGATTTCTGTACTTGGGAGGAGATTCTCTCTAGGTGAGCCTGTGCAGCCTGCAGCAGCTTCTCCATTGTTTCCCACAGAGCGTTGGGTTTAGACAGGTCCAGGACGAGGATGACTGAGAGACAGCTGAACAAGACAGGGAAGGAAAGAAGGTTTTCCTCTGAGGTTCAGACCCACAAAACATTCTTCTCTACTGGCATGGCACTGCTGTTCAAGAGACTCAGATTGTAAAGATACAAATAATTCACACTGTGAATGTGTCAGATACTGACTCCTATTCAAAAGCAGGATGTTTATAGGAGATGTACCTGATGCTGACAGGAGTGATGGGGATCTGGACGAGGTCTGACAAAGAGGTCCCTCCTCCCAGCTCCCATAGGTGAGCTATGTCTTTGGGCTGAAAGAATAATATAACAGTCGTATCCTGAAGTTACATAAACATCCAGTGCAACCCTAATCCTCTGTAACTTGTTCAACATTTCAGCAGCATAAGTACACAAAACGTACTCTCTAATGTGATCAGTGTGCTGAAATACTGGAAGGAAGCTCCCTCCTATTAATGCAAATACAACACATGGTTTAAGGTGCATAACCACATTTGTCTTCTCATTTATAAGAGACCAAAGCAAATGGTCCAAGACTGAAAGGATTTACTTACTGTGTTGTGTCCTCGTGCTCGTCTGCCAAAAGTGTACTCCAGGGCCAGAGTTGGCTTGGATAGTTCATCTCTAGTAGACAAAAAAAAAGTGTGCTTATACAAAGTATGATTTCACAACACTAACTTTATGTGCTTTCAGTTAAATATTTTAAGTACCTCTGTTCTCTATATTTCTCCATTAACTCTCAAAGCAAACGGCACATCTGTAGAGGTCGTTCTAGACATGAGCCATACTGCTGCTCACTCGTGTCACCCGTTTCCTTAACCCAGCTTAAACTCTTTCCTATTACTTCATGGCTTATCAACTCGATCCCTCTGTTGTCACTACAGCTCTGCACATCACGCTTGTTCTTGAAGTTCAGTATCAGTACACTTCTTCTCCATTGCTCAGGCATCCTCTCACTCTCCAAGAGTCCACTCTTAGCTCACAGCTGCCATCACTTCCTCCTTACTAAACTGTCCTCCTGTCTCTCATTTTCTTCATTCATCAGCTCTTCAAATTGCTTCTTTCATCTTCTCAACAGTCTCTCATCACTCATTAGCACACTTCATTCCAGCTCAATCTCGCTGCCAAGCTATTTTTTTTTCTTTAGTGCCGAGCCTCACATAAGCCTTTCCTTTCCCCATGTACCTGCCTTGCCAACTTTTTCTTTGTTAACCCCTCCCTTTGAATAATTGCCAAGACTCCCTCCTCCCACCACCAGGTACTCCTCGTTTTCCTTTCTTATGTCAATAGGATACACCAAATGCCTTCTGGGCATAAAATTTTTTTTGGCTTAAAAGCTTTGCCAAATATTGACTTTAAAAGGTTCGGCTTTAGCTTTCGTGATCCAGGCCTGGTTCGTTTTGCGTAAACCAGGCCTGCCCCTGCTATGGGTCTGAATAGTGAATATGAAGAGGAGTTTAGAGCACTCTAGTCTGCCCGGGCATCATCATACCAACCTGTCCAAGCACCTGAGGAGAATGGACGTTTTGCCCTGAAAAATAAACGGATATGAGTTCACTCAGCACAGTGAAAAGATACGAGGGTTTCCGTCTTAAATCAGTGAAATCTTTTGACCGATGACCCACACGTTGCCCACACACACCCCAGCTTTGCTCCCCATCAGTAGCACCGTCAGCTCGCTCACAGCCTCTCCGCCGTCCCCGTCCTCTGCCCCTCCGCTCTCCCGGCTGTGGACCTCCGCCGCAGCCAGCTCCCATAATGTATCCGAGCTGACCCATACGAGACGAGACCGGAAGAGTCGTTCGACAGAAACAATACTATTTTTATTACTGTTATCACAGTAAACTTATTATTATAAAATACAGTGATTCTCACCTTATCTTTGGCATGGAGATCAATGGTTAGCGAAGGCTACACAGCTAATAGGAAAGCAAAGCATGACAAACGTTGCCAAAGCAACGGCGCGTTTTGATGATGTAACCATTTTGTTTCTAACGGGCATTGTGGGACATGTGGTTTTACGCAGATAGAGTATATCAGCGGTAAAGGGCACTTTAAGAAAACATTAATCCAATCTAAATCAACAGTAAAGATGGTGGTAGAAGTGTAACTTCCAGAAATTTCCTTTGGTTTTGAAGCAGCAGAGGATTAACAAAAGTAGTAATTTGTGGATGCTTGTAAAATAAATTTCTATATTGCTGTATCTACAATCTGCTATATGCCAACAAAGTTTTGAATCACCCTTTAGTACAGATACATTTCACACAGAGGTTTTCACAGATAATTGATTTCTTGTGGCTTTATTAAAGCAGAGCTGATTCTTTGTCTGTGGTTGTAACAACAAATTAAGTTTGGGACACTCTGGAAATACATGTAGTGAATCAGATAACAGTTAACGTTTTTTAATAGCAACAGCAAATTAATATATTTATTAATATAAGGAATATCGTTTAAATTGCATTTGATAACATACTGTACACGAAATGACAGGATCCAGTTTTACCAGCACAGATTCCTTAAAGCAGAATGAAGTAGATCCTCACTGAATCAAAAGTGTGGAGATTATCTTTTTTTTTTTTAATATTCTCCTTCTATGAATCCAAACAGAAGAATAAAGGCAACAAATGATATAAAGTCTCTTTCCTGGTGATCATGAAGTTATCGAATGGTTTGTCACGACTTTTCCCTTGGTTTGTCACAATAGGGGACGTTTTCTAGCAGAAGGTCCTTTCTGGGTCGAAGCACTGAGAGGGAAAAACCCCCCCACAATTGTATCATTAGAGGATAAAAAACTCATTAGCAAGTATATACATTATGATTTCTGAGGTATGTGTAATCTTTGCATGCACATGCTACTTCTAAGTATTAAAAAAAAGACGAATCATGTCATACACAGCTTATTTTCTGCTACGTGTTCCATTTGCACCACACTCTGTCGAAGGACGACGTCCACGTCTGAGCCCATTTTAATCAGCTATAAAAAAGTAAAAGAAGTAAGTAGAAGTGAAATAAAGTACATTTGATTTTCAAATATCGAAAATGCTTTACAGCAAAAAATGCTAGAAAATAAGAAAGTTTAAAAAGCCTTTAGATGCTTCTTAAAAGAATCCACAGATCTCAATCTAAATTATCTCCTTTAAATGCAGAAGCAGCATCCCCGCAGGAAACAAGATGAAGCAAAGTGTCGGACTCAGAAATTGTGAAACGTTTTAGATCAGCTCTGACTGACATGCGGTTTTATGCTTTTATGATAAATGTAATTAAAGTCAATTTAGATGACGTTTTCAGAATACCTGCAAAAAACCCCAAAAACGAGAAAAGAGGTGTTAAAAGATGGCTGTTGTGGAGAGACTCACTTCGATAATGAGAAACAGACACTGTACCTTCTGGATGTTTTCTTCTGACGTTTCATTTTTGTTTTTCCGAAACTCCTCGTTGATCTTTAATCTCGCAGCTTTGTAGAAGAAAACAAACATATGAGCAATTCTGAATGGACTCAGAAAAAAGGTTTCATTTACGCTCATTAGACGAAAATAAATCTGTCCAATGCAACCTTCCTGTTACTGTGTACATGCTGTTATTACACATGGCCGTCGTTACTAATGTAATCCAGATGATTTTCACATGTTTATCAACCATGAAATGAAAATAGCATCAAATATCAGTTTACACTGTTAATAAGAACAAGAGGGTGGATATTTTACACTTTACCATGTTGGTAAACCGTAATAAAACATGGAAAAAGTGTTTATGAAAGAGTCTTGATGCATGTTCAATCTTTCAGGTAAGGAAATCCCAAAAAGTTGATCTGGACACATAACGTTTTTAGTGGGAGAAATGTTTTGTCACTCGCTCCCTCAGACACAGCAGCCAGGGAAGCAGAAGAACGTCACATCAATAAGGCCCTGAGTAAACGGTGTGGTTATCCCAGCTGGACATTCGTCAAAGCTGGGAAAACACCTAAAGAAAGCTCTGGGCGATCCAGGAGAGAAGACGGACAAATGCTGCCTAAGGGATCACTAAGGGTTTTCTCTTATGTGTCAGGAGTATCGAAACAGACTATGCGGTCTACATACACCTACAGGCCAGCGAACACTCTTTCAATGATGAGGATGTACACAATCTGGACAGGGAGGGATGCTGGTTTGAACGGGAAGTTGAACATGGCATTTTATGCCATTTGTCCAACAAAATCAGTTATCATTGAAAAAATAAACAATTTTAGGTATATATAAATTGTTTTTTAATGGTAGAGAGGGTTTAATAATGTAAGACACGCTCATGGGCCCTCATATGACACCGAGCACTAGGAATGACCCATGTGATGACAGTTGAGCATGTGTTCACTCATCTCCTGTTTGATAAGCATCAATTATCAGTCCAGCATACTGCTAACACTCACCTGTCAGTGCTCTGTCATCATCTTTGAACACAGCCTTTCTGGTCCTGTGCAGCGTTTTAAAAACGCCCAGAACCTGCATTCAAAAACAGGAAGCTGTTAGAGCAGCTGTGAATTATGCTACCAGTCACCTGCAATTTCAGGTAACATGCAAGCAATGTTGCAAAAAAGGTATTTTAAAACACGATAATATCCCATACTAACCTTCAAACGAGTGCTCATGTTGCCTTCTTGCGTTCACTTCCGATGTAGGGAGACGTCACATGTGTCGGAGCCCAATCAGAGCCGACGCTGCAAATGAAGCTGTGTTTGTAGCCAATGAGGGCTCAGAGTAAATTCACTGAGCTTCCAATCTAAGAACGCCCTCTCTCTGGATTTCACATGTTATAGGGGGCACTAGTGAGCTATTCTACTTTTGTGCTGAGAGTTCGGTTTGGAGACAGAAGTGCAAATGTTGTGATGTATATAAACCATTTCTTAAAAATATTTTAGAGGTTTCTGTTGGAGTAAAAAAAAAAACCTTCTGGAAGTATTGACGGCACCGCGAGTTCTTTTACGCTAGCAGCTAGAGAAAATCTTATAACAGCGGCGGCCTCAAGCAGTCGTAGCTGCTTCTTATTATACACACTTTTTTTTTTCTTTTGGCCTGGTGTAACTGCTCCCCTAGCGTCTATTGATTTGTGCAGTCGTAAATACTAGCATTTACTAACGTTTCACTGGCACAGCGATATTTTGTCGTTGTACTAAAGAATAAAGGACATGAGTCTCATTTTAGTTAAATCGGGTGTATTATCAAAACCGTATTTGAGAAAAATAAATAACGTATTAAGTTCTTCAATCTAGAAGTAGGTGTAAATTCTTACTTCGTTCACTTCTATTCACTGATGGTCATGCGCCCTCTGCTGCCCCACTGTCTGAACTGCAGCTGGTTTCTGTACAGTGTGATTAACAGGAATTGGAGTGGCTCTCATCATATATCGGCTCTGATTTTACTGACACTGGAAGCTGCGTGGGAGAGCCGTGGCTCATCTGCGTCAACATGGCTGATGAAACAGCGAAAGCGCAGACCGCCAAGCCAGGCGGAGATACGATATTTGGAAAAATTGTACGCAAAGAGATTCCTGCCAACCTACTCTATGAGGACGATCAGGTATGCGATCATCGCTTCGATTCACGAGGACGTTTAAAATCTGGCTGTTTCTTATCGTTGCTCCTGCCTGCAGGAGGCGTTCAGCTAATGCTAACCCAGCGTTGCAGAATCGCCTTTTTTGTGCCTACTTGCATTTAAAAATATTACAACAGAGCTTGCAGGAATAATGTAATGAAAAGGAAGAATCTGCAAGATTACTATTAAATATTTTGGTTTCGTTCTGCATGTCATCATGTGTCGTTTATCTTGTCATATTTGCTGCCGCTCAGCGTCTGAACTTACAGACATTTGGCTTTGTACCAAGAAGTGACAGGATTCACTCCAGTGCTGCTCATGTAGCCGCTGCAGGCTGTGCGCAGTCATGTCTGGGAAATCAGTATTTCTGAATTATAGGTGAGGTTCCTACAATAAAGCAACCAAGCAACATCATCAAGTGATTTGCTGCAGACATTAATGCAGTGGGGAATCAAAGCGTTTTATATTTATTTTTATTTCTACGTCCTGGAACTGTTTTGTATTCCCAGTGTAATGAGCTATAGCTGATACCTTCAGATAATTCATGTCTGTCATATTTACAGATTCCAAATGTAAACATTGTCACATTAAGACTTGGGCTATGCCACTAGTTGAATTTGAGTTGCAATTTTGCTTTCTTTTATGTTTTTCAGTGATTTGTGACAGAAGGATAGCAGCAAGATTGAAAGTGGAGGTTTACAAGATGATAGTGAGGCCCGCTGATGTAATAAAGAAGGACACGCAGAGGGTTGGTGTGACAGAGGAGGATGCTAGGAATAGGGTGGAGGCAGGTTATCTGCTTTGGTGACCCCTAAAGGGAGCAGCTAAAAGAAGATAACAGTGACTTATGATCATCTCGTTTAGAGCTGATGGAAATTAGCCTTAAAAGTTCAATAAATCTGTTTTCCCAACATGTGCGTTTAAAATTTTCAGTGTTGACCAAATATTCATGACTATGATTTTTGACATAAGCAAGCAGCCTTATTGTGTTTACTTCAAAATATTGGGGTGTGCATAAATACATATAAATATGTAAGTGCTAGCAAAATCTGTTTATTATTATTTTTTAAATTATGTTTTTATTTTTTGTTTTCAGTTAAGTTTCAGTTATTTCCAATTTCGATTGTGCACAGTCTAATTCTCTGTTTTCTAATTTCTTGCTTTGGCTTTCAGTGTGTAGCCTTCCCTGATATCTCACCTCAGGCTCCTACTCACATCCTAGTCGTCCCAAAAAAGCCAATTGTTCAGCTGTCTCAAGCTGAGGATGATGATGCTGCGGTAAGTATCATTTTTATGACTTTTGCTTGTGAAATAAATTATAAAATTACTCACACAATCCTTACCTTTGCATATGTCTCCCAGTGACCACTAGGGGGAACTATTTGCCTTTTTAATACTATATTGCAGGGCTTATTTTAAACTCATTCTTGCTGCGTGTCTCTTAGTTGTTGGGCCACATGCTGATTGTTGCAAAGAAGTGTGCTCAAGATGCCGGCCTGTCTAAAGGCTACAGGATCGTCATCAACGATGGGCCGGACGGAGGCCAGTCGGTGTACCACATTCACATCCACGTCCTCGGTGGGCGCAGTATGAGATGGCCCCCTGGCTAACGCCCAGCTTCCAGCACCCACCATCCAGCCATCCATGTTCTCACCTGTTGTCTGATTACCAGTGCTGTTAAATCTGATCGAGCCAAAATATATCTGTGGAAATAAAAGGCACATCACAACACAGCTCGTGCTCTCTTATCTTTATTCTTAAACCAGACTTCTTCTTTTTTTTTAACAGAAATCGTGATCATGTTCTTCAGTGTGGTTTTGTCATTTACAAACCTTTAACTGAAAGATGAGCAGTTGTGCTCAGAGGTCTGTGTACGGTCATCATGGTGACCTAATGATTCCTTAGTATTGTTTTTTTTCTAAGGTGGAATGATTGTACAGCATACATCTTTAATGACTTTAACAAAAAAAGAATTGGATGCACAAGTTTGCAGTTATCTTGGATTTTCTCTAAAATGTACAGACAGGCTCAAATATATACATACACAATCCTAAAGTGGTGCTGAAGGTTCTGCAGTGTCCTTTAACTTGACAAGGCCAAGAGTGATCGTGACTGAGAGCAGCTAGTAGTTTATCTTTGCCAGCGTTAAAGGATTTGTTTACCAGCACTCATTGGATTGGACTCAGGTCTTCCATGAACTGGAAATTGCTGGAACACCAGTATTACTGTCTTGAGAGGATGTGGACCAAGTAAGAAGCCCCCGCCTCAAAACTGACCCCTTCAAGGTCGACTGAAATTTGCAGCTGCCCAGTAACAAGCCAAATACCCTCTGGAGAAATGTTTCATAGGTGAGAAAAGATTAAAATATGTGGCCAGAAAAACAAAAGGTGTGTTTGGAGGGGTGAAGGTGAGGCTTTAACACTTAAGAACACTACCAGCTGTCAAGCATGGTGGTAGCATCATGGTTTTGAGCTTCTGAAGGAGGACTACCAAATTCTTCAACTTCACCTTAAATCAAAAGGTAGATGGTTGAAACTTGGACACAGGTTTTCCAACATGGCAATGGTCCCAAACTGGTTTTAAAATGGATTTTACGGGCTATCGTTACACCTTCAGAAGTCTAAACTTAAAAGCCTAGTCTATGTCAGGAAACCACCAATTTTACCCAATAGTGGTCAAATAGCTGGCTGGAGTTACGCCAAAAGCTCCCAATCAAGGTTCAAGTTGCAAATTAATGGGGGTTTATATATTTCTGTGTATATTTTTGACCCTGTGTTGATCTCTTGTGGTTGAAAGGGTGAGGGATTGTTCCTGCTCAAAACGTGACTGTGGGACAGTTAAAGTGTGGGCTTCAGCTTTTTTAGAAACCGCTTTCCTAGACAACATGAGTAAAGTCATCTGTCACAGGAAACCAAAGGGAAAAAATAAAAAATATGAGAACCAGTCTGAGTTTTAGATCAATAGAGTGATTACATTTTTGGGCCAAAATAAAACATGCCTTGACTGGTTTCAAGGTTAAGAAAATAGTTTTGTGTTATGTTTAGTGTTGTTGTAGTGATGGGTCCAGCCACACTGACGCACCGACGCATGTATCAAGCTCACAGAGAGATACCTGTATCGGTGCGTGCGTCGCTTTAAGAAAAAGTCACGTGATCAATACAGCTGCTGTATCGCTCATTGCCGACGTGCAAAAACTGTGTTTGAAAGGTACCGCATCCGCATCTGTCAACGAAATGATTCGCCACCAAAAAAATCTAAATTACTCTCACATAGATAAAAAAAAACAACAACCCCCCCTCCCCCCAAAAAACATATCTCTCTACAACAAAATGGAGCCCGAAAGAAGAAAAGTTTCTGCTTTGTGGGATCATTTTGATCTTTTAATTGCAAATAAGGTAACTGTTTGTCTTTCTTTGTTTCAGTGTAATCTATCAGAATAGGAAAAACAGAAATGACACTTTCAGTGTAAATTATTTATTTCATTTTATGCTGGTTAAATGTCGCATCTGTTCTGCGGAGCTTTCTTACACAAACAAAAGCACCTCCGCAGTGTTTAGGCATTACAGAGCCAAACATGAAAATGAAGAGACAAACACACTCAGAATGAACACAGGTAGGCCTATATAGACATTGAGCAGCTTTCTCATAATTTTTTTTATTAATATGTGTTTTAGTATTTTGAAATCAAGCATGTAGGAAGATTGTTCTGGACCAGGCAGTCCTGCCAACCCCTCAGTATTGTGGAGAGTGAGGGGTTCAGGTCCTTGATCCATCATACGTTTTCCCAACAATGACAATGTCTCATCAGGTAGCTGATGTTAAGTACTGCATACTGATTTAATTTTGTTTCATCTTCAGACCATCAAGAAACTGATAGCCAAAAAACATGAGGAGGAACTCGAACGAGTGAAAATG
>VUQR01017143.1:0-16777 GCA_015108515.1 Hemichromis elongatus
TGTGTTTAAAATCGTATTACGGAAGATAAAATATCACATCTGATGGCGCTGATTTTTCCCCTGAAGTGGTCTGCAAACTGCTCACAGAGTGAGTCTGTGGGGGTTCTTTGGGAGCTGCTAAAATCAGGGTTAAATAAATGATCTATGGTGGAAAAGAGGACCTTGGGATTATTTTTGTTATTGCTGATTATTTTGGCAAAGTATGAATTTCTTGAATTCCTTAATGTATTATTGTACATTTTAAGTTGCTCGCAAAGTATTTGACGGTTGATTGTATTTTTATTTTTCCTCCATCGCCTTTCTGCTGCCCTGCAATTTCTTTTGAGTTTTTTGACTTCTTCGTTTCTCCAGGGGGATACATATTTTACGTTAATCTTTTTGGTGGTGAGTGGAGCAACGGAGTCAAGGCTTTTCTTCAGTTTGCTGTTAAAATGATTAAAAATAAAATCACAGGGTGCAGGTAAAATCACAGGGGGGCATTCGTCTAAAACCCTGGTAAACTTTGCAGCCACTTCAGAGGTTAGATAGCGCCTCCTCACAGTTCGCACCGAGGTCTCCCGGTGATGATAAAACCGGTGATGTTAAAAAACACACAGTAGTGGTCAGAGACAGCCAAGTCAACAACAGAGGACACACTGGTGGACAGGCCATGGGTGATGACCAGGTCCAGGGTGTGTCCTCAGAGAGAAATAAAAAATGTAATCTGATCCAAAGTATCACAAAAGCACCTCACAAAACTTGTTACGTGGCGCAACCCAGCTCATGACCTTAGCCTGTCAGAGCGTCATGTAATATAGCGGCTGTCACAGCAGTCTGGTTGAGCATTTGGAGCCTCACTACGTGCTTCCAAACCGCTGCATTTTATCTCGAAGAAAACTATCCCAGAGAAGTACAGAAAGTGTGTAAGTTCATCTTTGAATGTTAGTATAGTATTTCCACATTAAGCTTAACAACTGATATATGGAGCCACAGCTGGACTGGCCATCGGAGTTCCATATTGAGGTGCAAAGGAACACGTTCTGTCCCGTACTTCAGCTAGAGTTAAAAAAAAAAAAGACACAAAGTTGGAGTTATTCTGTGCCTTTGCTGCACAGCCGCCGCTTCTTCTCTCATTCTCTCCCCCTCCCTCTCCTGTTGTTACTTTAATCATGAAACTGATCAATGATCAGCTGATCGGCTTTTCTCTCTCAAGTCTTGTCTCTGTTGTTTGTTTATTGCCCAGCTTGCCCTGTAAAGAGCAAACCAGCCAATAAACAATATCAGCAAGTTTAAGCTTAATAAGCTGTTGTTAGAATTGATATCATATTACTTTCTAGTAACAGCTGATGTTTGCTGGAGCTACAGCTGTAAAAGCTGCTGGTCATGATATCGGATTGGATATGTGGTGAGGGGGAATCATGAAGATGAAACCAGGAGATGTCCTTACTGAATCATTAGAGCTGAACAGGTGATGGAGACACAGGTTTACCTTTTAGGTGACATGAATGAGTTGAAGAGACAAATAACACCAGGATCCTTTTCTACATAGCTGACAGCTGGTAACTGTGCAGGGCTGGGTCTAGCAAAGTTTTACCAGGGGGCTAGGTAGGGCATTAACAGGGAAAGGGGGGCACAAAAATACTTTTCTTTCTTATTTCATTTAAAATGTCTAGCTTTATTTTATTGTATGTGGTAAATATTAAGTCTAATATATACCCTAGTAACCTATAGTACCTTTTCCGTCTGTGCAGTCTGCAATTGTGTTGAAGAAAAATGTTGAATATATATAATTATTGTACAAAAATAATAGATTTCTGCGAATTGGTTTTAGACGTGCATTAAATTTAACTTTATTACATCAATTAAACATCATGAGGTGGAGGGTTTAGGGGTGGTTTCCTAATATTTTTGCTGAGATTTCTGCTAAGTACTGTTTAAAATACCAGAATAGGGAGGATGGTGTAGGTTTAAGTTTATTAGATTGATCTAAAAACTTAAAACTATAAAATATTTTAGGTTCAGTGTATTTTTTGCATACAAGTATAACAAAATAGCTTTACTGTTTTGTTTGTTAAAACTTCAGTATGAACTTATTAAAAATGCAGCAAGATATTTATAAAAAGCTTTTTTATTGATTTTAAAAGACACTATATCGGATTCATATTCATTCATCTGCCAGGATTAGCAGATATTTATGATATCGGTATCGATAATAAAAAAAGTGGTATCGTGCCATTTCTACTACTTACCAGGATTCTGTCAAATGCTGAGGGTGTTCCACCTCTCTGGACATGGCCCAAAATAGTAACCCTGGTGTCGAAACCCAGGCGGCGCACTACCAGCTGGGTTTGAAGAGTAAACACGGAATATTAGTTGAGATTAAGGGCTTAAAAATATAAGCAATTCTAGTTAAATAAAATATATCTAAAAAATAACATCTACAAAAAAAAATTTAAGGATTCACTTAAAAAAATCAAAATATCTGAAGAATGTAATCATATGTTCTAGCAAATATGTAGTGTCAATTCAATATTATATGACATAAAACAGGAAACAAGAACATTTGTAGGAGCATACAATACGAGAAAAGACATGCCAAAAGAAAAATAATAATAAGGAGAAATCATGCAAAACATCTCCTGTCATGTAATACACATGCAAAGTGAACAGGCATAAAGCAAAATAAAGGGTGCAAAGAGAACCGTACAGCTAATCCATAAATGGCTCGATGATATATGCCAAATGAAATGTGCAAAAAAGAATGGAATACAACAGCATACAGGACACGAAATGGTGTGCTCCCATGTTAAAGGAAACAAACATCCAAACCACGAAAGAAAGTGGCCCATGCTTCTGAGGGAGAATTTGTGGCTCCGTGCATCGGCCAGGCTTCGCGACCATACTTACATCCTTGATGTAATCGGGGGTTATTGTTTTGTTGTGGCGATCTATGGCACCCTCGGCTACAATAATAATGTTCAGCCTTTTTTTATCAGCACGATTCTAGAGGGATATAAAGAAGCACAAGCAGTTTAAAACATGACAGAAAATGTTTTGCATTGCCAAAAGCTGGGACCAGTAATCCAGGATAAGTCTGAGCGCTAACTACTGAGAGACCTTTGTGTTTCCAAAGAGCGCCATGTTTAAGAGATTACCCATCATCAGCAGGTGTTTGCCACATTTTGGGAAAAGCTTCGTGTGTGAAGTTAGTTGGTCCTGAATGCAGTGTGCTATAGAGATACATCAATAATTTACTTATACTACTGATGTTAGCCAGCAGGCTTACTTTTAAATTTAACTATGGAACCTGATTTTATTTACAGCTCAGTTTACATGCAGTGTTCACATATTTGGACCTTTCTCATAAAACATTTCTAAAAGTACAGTTTTGAATATGTTGAAAACTTCTTTGGTGAAAATGATGATTTTTTTTGTTGTTGTTTGGTAGTCTTTCTCTTTGCCTTTTCCTGTAGTATAGCTAAAACATTCATTTAGTGCCATCAACAGTCAGTCAGCTGCACTGCAGGGTTCACGTTATAACCCCATATTTGTCTTTTCTCCGTGTCACTGTCTGCTGAGCTATAGAGACAATGACACCAAAACACATCTATAATATCACAATAAAACCTTTCCTAGAATGTGGCAAAAGGTTGCTCTGCTTTAACTTTCATTTTCATGTTTATATCCACCAGATGGTCCAGCTTCTGGTTCCCCTCTGTGTTCGTCTGAAACAGAGCTTTACTCACATCCTTTACAAAATCAGAGGTAATGTGTTGTCCTTGTCGGTCAGTTGCTCCTTCAGCAACTATGATAATGTTCAACCTGGAACCTCGAGATCGAATCTAGACAATAACAAGAACACTAACCATATGAGACTGACTGGAAAATAACAAATCAAAAAAATGTTCTTCGGGTCTTGTGTTTTGCAATAAACATGAGAATAGTGTTGTGTTTAAGCTTTGTCTACTCAAGCTGGTGGCTACATTGGACTTCTAGTCAAAGAGTCAAGATGTAATCGAAAGCTCGTGGGCTTGATGGCCACTAGAGTCAGCCTCTTTTCTCTATTTCTTTTCTCTTTTCTCTTCCTACCAACCATATAACTTTCTTAACTATCTGCCTTTACAAAACCAAATTTCCTAAGCTACTATTGTTTTTGTATGAACAGAGCTGAACTGAAGGTTCTCATTGGCCAGACAGGCTCTGTAGCGCAATGGATAGCGCATTGGACTTCTAGTGGGTCATGTCAGATGCAATTCAAAGGTTGTGGGTTCGAGTCCCACCAGAGTCGCTTTATTACAGGGTCCGGAGAACCTTTATTAGAGACCAGCGGTTCCCAACCCTCAAGTTGAGGCTCTGATGTGAAATTTATCGTTATTTTTTCTTGTTTTTCTGGTTAACTGTTTCCTGGGTCTTTTCTCGTGTGTTATTCTTTTTTTGGTACTGGTAATGGTTTTGTTTTGTTGTATTTATCCGCGACACCTTAAAGGCCGGTCCGTGAAAATATTGTCGGACATAAACCGGCCTGTGGCGCAAAAAGGTTGGGGACCACTGTTGTAGACAATTCAGTGCAAGTGCTGCTACATCTTATCTACTGGCCAGTCTGATTGTAGTCAGCCAACACGAAGCCTCTTGGTCAACCACCGTCCAACTGATTAGTTATTCAGATTCAGTAAACACAGAATGAACTGTAGTGTTGCATGTGTTGTCAGCTGGCAGTTGAGCTCTAATTCAAAGTTTGTAGGTCTCAGTCCCATCAGAGGCAATCATTCAAGGGCCTGTTTTTATCTAATTCCTCTGCCATTTAATTTTCACTTAAGTTTTGCTTTCATGGATTCTCATTTCCAGTTTGAAATTAGATTGAAGTTTACTCATAGGAAGGTTTAAGATTACAATCAAATGAAGCAGGGGCTTCTGGGTTGGGTATGCAGGTTGCCCTACTGACACAACACCCAACATCCAACGCCCAGCAGGCTCTGTGGCGCAATGGATAGCGCATTGGACTTCTAGTGATTTCATTCAGGGGCAATTCAAAGGTTGTGGGTTCGAGTCCCGCCAGAGTCACTTTATTACGTGGAAAAACCTTAAAGACATTATACAAAAAAATTCTTCCAGGATACATTCAACTTTCTCTCCTTGTCACTTAAAATTAAATCTATGAAAAGATAAAAATAGAAGCCTTTGTGGCACAATTAATAGTTAACAGTTCGGATGAGAGCTAGATTTTGTAGTGAAAGTCAAATTTGAGGGACTCCTGCTTTACCCTGGATGTCTGAGGAAGCAACATGTTTAAACTTGGGAAGTTTAAACATGTTTGCTTCCTCAGATAGCCACAATTCCCAAGTCACAATTCTACTAAGTTCTGACAGCTGTAACCTTCCAATATGTCATTTATACGTTTCTTTTCTGTGACAGTGAAAACAGTTCTCACTTTTTTACAGTTTTTTTAAGAAAATAAAGGTTTTTACTGAAGAGCCTTATTTATTCTAACATATTTTCTGTCACATAAATCTTTATTAGAAACATGCTTAGCTGAAGTACTTCTATTATATGTCCCCAAAGTCTAAGCTAAAGTCTATCCAGTCTAATTCTAACAGAAACTACTAAAATGGAAACTATGTGTGTGTTTGTCACCTCAGACAGTTTCTGACACATGCTGTCTTCCCATCCATCTTCAGGAGGCATTTCTGGGATAAAAACCCAGTCTGCTCCACATGCCAGGGCGCTGACCAGGGCCAGATATCTGCACACATATACAATTTATAAAATCATGCATTTCAGCTCTGACTAAAGACAGTTCTTTAGGTCTCTTGCTACACAGAAAGCTCATCAAACCCAGCATGCAGTCCAATCACTAGCCTTATCAGCAAGACTACTCAGAAAGGCTCTGTGGCGCAATGGATAGCGCATTGGACTTCTAGTCAGATGAGATGCAATTCAAAGGTTGTGGGTTCGAGTCCCACCAGAGTCACCTTTTCACCTGGGAAAACCCTGCTGTCAATGCTAAATTTTGTGGACCATGGCATCGCACCTGTGCAGTGTCATACCGTGTATCTGCATAAATTACTGCTTTGACATTTTAGCTGGCGTCTGACTCACTTATCAGTATTTCTACATTCCACGTTTATCATTCGATATTTTCAAAGTATTAAATATGCTTATGCATATGATTTTGTGGTCACTAAGATTAATGCCACACAATATTTTGTATATGTGTGTGTGGAATAAAAGATGCCTACCCACAGTGTCTGCCCATGACCTCCAGGACAAACGTCCTCTGGTGGCTATAAAAAAAAACAGAAATAATGTCAAAAACATACAAAAAAGAGCATTTTTGCTGAACCTAGCGGATTGATCTAAATGTGGTCAGTAGAGAAGGAACTCCAACCTTTACCCCATACTGAAGCACACATAAAAAAACACAGTTTATATCTGCTCTATTAAAACCTCTCTCAGAAATTGCTCACCTCTGGGCAGTGGTCATGATGGCGTCCACCACCTCAATGATCCGATGCAGGGCCGAGTCGGTGCCGATGGTCATGTCAGTGCCGCAGAAGTCGTTGTCGATGGAGCCAACCATACCGACGATGTGGAGCTCGGAGTTTCTCTGGGTTGCTTCCTCATCGATCAAACCTAAAAAAAAAAAAAAAACCATGGAGAGAGAACGTTTTCATTTACATTTGTAAAAGCAGGGCAGCCGCGTGACAAAGTTTAACAAAAAAGGTCAGCATGGTGAGGAGTCACCTTGCTGCAGGAGCTCATCCAACAGGCTGCTCCACTCCTCCCTGAACAGGTTGGCTCCAGTCAAGCTTCCGTCTCCACCAATCACACACAGGTTGGTGATGTCGCGCTGCACAAGGTTGTGTGCAGCTTTCAAGCGGCCCTCATGGGTACGGAAATCTTTGCAGCGGGCACTCCCGATGACAGTTCCACCCTAAAGCAAACAATAAAAATATAATAAAAAAATGTTTGATGATTTTCTTCATTTTTTGTAGGTATTCTTTTGGCTTCTATTTAGGACGTTGTGTCCTCTTAGACTCCTGTATTTTTTTCCATTATTGCTGACCTACAAGATCTTTTATCCCTATTGTTCACTCAGCAGTGAAAAAGTCTCATTGAACCTGAGTGTTATCGAGCTGTAAGCTAAAAGCATTGCCGCCTGTGTCCCTCTGAGTCGCACATGTTGACTATGACAACACATACGTCACTGTTTGTACCAGCATAATTACTGCAGAGGTTTTCCTATAAAACACTTTTCATGACGCTAAAATGTCTACAGTATTTGCTACACACAGTATTTTTCTTAAACCCTGAATTTGTTTCACCGTTTACAGCCTGTTTGTTAGAAACGTGCAGCTCAAGATCCGCTCACCACTTGCAGCATGCTGGAGACGCTTTCCCACTTCGCCTCTTTGATGTTGTCTCCACCGTCCACCATCCCCTGATAACCCTGAGAAGAGCAATCAGTATGACAGGCATTCACCACATTGTTGATAACTTGAAAAAAACCTGAAAAAAGTTTTACTTTTTAACTGACAAATGAAGAAAAATATTCAATATTTTTAAATTGAATCGAAACTCAATAGGAACTTGAAGACAACCCTGTGACCCGGTCAGGTTACGCTTTTTAGGGTACTGCTGTGTCGTGTAAAGGGATTAAAACTGCCAGGCGATGATCCCAAACCAAAATAAAAGCACTGTGGCACTCAGCTGTTATTACTCACAGCCCAGTGGTTATTTGAAGCTGATGGGGACACGACAGTGCAGCAAGTGAAGGATGAAGCCTACGCTTTGTAATCCAATTATATCCACACTGAGACCAGATCATGTCTGCCCGGCCCTGTCGTTCATGGCATCATGTCCGTTAAAAAAAATGCACATGCTGTACATCCTCAGACATTCAATATCCATTCAGGAAGATTGAGGAAAGAAGGAGTTTCTACTGTTACTATCACTATCAAATCATCATTTCCATCGGCATTACCTTTAGGTCCAAATACTGTTACGGTAGGTGTGATCTGTTATAGAGCCGAAACAGTAGGTGGCGCCTGTCAAGTATCCACATAATATCCACATGAATGCCAGAGCTCAAGGTTTTCCAGTAGAAAATTTATGATCCGTGTTATATGTCCGTGGTTTTATGTTGGGGCTGGTCAGAGTACATACTGTGTCCAAATCCATGCCCTTGTTTCAAGTGTGGAGGCCAAAAAGACCAAAACAAGGTCACTACCTGCAAAAGGAATTAGTCAGCAGATCTCAATGAGTGAAATACAAAAATTTAACTATCAGCGCCACAGCCATAAACAATGACTCTAGTCAGTGTGGCTGATTTGAGGTAATCTTTTCAAAATAGCATCTAAACAGCATGAAGTGAGGCGAGAAATGCTTAAATCTGTTGAAACGGGGCTTTCGGTGAACAGCTTAAGGAGACTAAAATGAAGTGGCTGGCAGCCAACGCTGTGCAGCTTTTGATTTTTATGTGTAAAGAAATTTTTGCAGCTACACTTGGGTGAATAAAAAAATTTTTTTTTTGCAACAATAGACAGTAACAGCACAATGACTTGTCTGTGGCATGTTAGCGTTTCTCTTGATAAACCTGATTTGACACAATGTGGCGAATTTACCCCAAAGATTACATCTATGCATCCCTGTAGATACGATGCATTCAGCCCCAATTGAAAAATGAAAGAATCAAATTCAGATGTTATGTTTCGAGACTTCACAGCCACCTGAATGACTCTTTAAGGTCAAATTCAGTTACAAAAGCAGAGCAACAGGCAGTCTTGAGTCCTGCTGGCTCGCTCACAGACAATCACAGGCCAATAAAGAAGACTCGTCAGGTCTAATTTAGCTCGCTGTGGTGTGACAGACACTGCAGACTCTCCTGAGGCTATGTCTGAAGCCTGAGTCATGCCTCACCTCATGGATGAAGTAGACCTTTGCTCCCACATAGATGCCCATCCGCACGACAGCCCGGACAGCTGCATTCATACCTGGAAATGGAGGAAAAAAAGAGTTTGGGGTTGATACAGAAACAAACAGTGTTTCTCACATATCACGTTTGACAGGTTGGGCAATGAACCATGTAAGTCTGCGTTAAACTGCGAGCCTACCCAGGTCGTTTTTCATGCGTACAAAGTGGTCTTAAAGATATATTTGGTGTCAGTTAATGAAGAAAACGTTACTGCCCAAAAGCAGAGACGACTAGCAGCAGTTTGACGTTTTCAGAGGACGTGGGAGAAACAGGTGCTGAAGGCAGAAATTAGTTTATACCCGTCTTTTTCTGAGGCGCTTTGGACATTTTAGAAATTAGATCTGTCAGTGAACCAAATAAACAATGTTTCCATAAATGTGATTGTATAAGCAGCAGCACAAACAGGGTGTGGCAGAGAGCTGGACAGACCAGCAGATAGCAGGAGGCGTAAACGCGATCGAAAAAAAGGGAGAATCCCTCTGAGGATTTTGTGCCCGAACGTAAAAGTGTTTGAAGGAGCACTTAGTGAAATAAGAGACGGGACAAAACATAAACCTTGAGCTAAGTCTGGTTTCACAGTGACGGTGCACTTTTACATCACTGAAGACTCCCACAAAAGCATGATGACAAGAAATATCTGATGTGTAAAAACGCTGAGAGAAGGTACTGATGGTGGTTTTGATTCTGCGTTGCAACCTGCATGCAGAATAAGAGCTGTAGTAAAACTTTAATGATCTTAACGCTGGGTGTAATAAGAAAACCTGGAGAAGAAAAACAAGCTCTATGTATCAACCTGGGCTGGAAACAACAAATACATCTTCCACTGTTACATCTTTGAATTTAGATTTATCAATGAACTGATTATTCACCAAAGTGTAAAGTAAGATAAGCTAAGACAGCCTTTATTACATTATTATAACAATAAACAGTTTTAAGTTATTCTACAAAAGACTTCCAATCACAAGATGCTGAATCAGCTGGTGCTTGGTTGTTTATGCCATTAACAATTATCATTATTGTAATTGCTATTGATTATTTCTTCTTTCCATCAGCTAATAAATCAATAGGGTCAGTGCATGCCAGTCAATACAGAGCACTGAGAATATAGTTGGGTGGTAAAAAGAAAAAATTCAAAATAAAGACTTAATGCAGAGTGAAGTCACCAGTTGTGGAAAGCACTGGAATAAAAAGCATGCTAGATCTCCGGGAGCCCAGTTCAGTGAGACGCTGCATGCGTCCCAGAATTTAGCCCAGCAAGCACAAGCTAGCACGCTCTGCCAACTTTAACCACCAAGCCAAATTTCTTCCCACACCACATGGAGTAAACAACCCGTCCCTTTTACTGGCCCTTGTCTGCAGCATGCATGTGGGATGGGTCTACTCCTTGGATGACTATGTCACGATTTTGGCGTTACTACAAGAGCTCACTTCACTGAGCTTGGCGGAGCCACGGGGGCCACGGCAAAGGGCCAGAGCAGAGAAACAAAGGCTTATCTGGGAAACACAAAAAGTTGAACATGAACTCTTCTGGAAAGATGCTGCAATCAGTCAAACGTGTGCAATCGCGCATTTCTTGCAGATAACTATAAACAAAGTATTCTGTTTGCCTTGCAATGATTGCAACAGTCAGAATAATGGTTTAAGTGGCAGCCACTGCATGGGCAATCAGCTTTAGATAGAGAAGCACCGATAAACTGGCTGACATCAGCCTCGTGGACTGATAGCAGGCTATTAGCAAATACGGTAACAGTGTCAGTGTCAGCGGCTAATATTGATCTCTCCAGTCGCATTGTTTTGTGTTTGATGAGTGTTCAAATACAGTTCAATAAACAAAACAAACTAATAAAAACAAACATATTAAAAATGTGTAAAATACTGTATCTGAACACCTTCATATGCAGGAATTCAGACAAGGACGTTTTTTGTTTTTTTTTTAATGAGGGATTTTCAAGGGTTTCATATGATTCAATTAGTCAGAAACTAACTTTTCTGTCAGTGGACGACTCCATGAATCCATACCGGCCTGCAATTTCCTGATAAGAGACTAAAAAGACGTCTTTTTTTAATCTTTTTTTTCGCTTTCCCAACGTCTCTTGTTTATAATCATACATTTTCTCCGTTGGGTAAAAGAATTATATAACTTGTCCATTCCTAAACTACTCCTGCTGACCCAGAGGAAGTAGCAGGTGACATGTAGGACAAATGCACCAAGGCGTGGGGGTTGGGTGTGGGAGTCACCCAGCACAAAAAGAAACACAGTACGGAGGCCTGGATGTGGTTTCAGCCTGTTCAGTGTTTACTAACAAGCGCTGACAGCACGAGCTAGTGTTGCTAAGAGACCTTCAAAGTGCTGATTGGTCAGAGGGGACCTGCGCAAATGTGCGAAAATGGGCTGAAACGTGTGACACTATAATTGAGTTTTACAGAATTAGAATGAACAAATTAATAAGTATTTCACGGGATGACGGATAAGGGCGATCAGCTACCGTGAGTACACCTCATTTATCATCTCACAGCTCATGTGTGTGTGTGTGTGTGCGCGCGCGCGTGTGTGTCTCAGCTGAGTTTATGGATTAAATCACAAATCATGAAATGCTGTTACTATTTCCTCCCAGACGGCTGCAATGACTAAACGCCTCCAGCTCAGTCTGCGCATGTATTCTCTGCAGCGGTCGGAAAATCTGCCACGGCAAAAATGTGTCATTGCACATGAAACACTGATGGTCCTGTGGGTTCAGAAAACTGTAAAGTTTGCAAAATGAAAGTCTGAAAAATAGCCTGTAATCGTTAACAAAACTAGCGACTGTTTCTGCTTTTAAGAAAGAGGGGACTTTTTATTAAGTGACACTAAAAGAGGCCTCTCAGGCATGTTTCTAGCTCTGCGTTTTTATTCTTAGACTCTATTAGAGATGATCTGCTTCAACTGCAGTTTAAATATTCTTCATTTGGCTTATTCTGAACCTGGGTGAAGATGCTCAGTTCATCCACTGTCTCAAACGCAAAAGGTTTAACTGGAAACAAGGAAAAGCATAAAGATCCCCTTTAATGATTCTTAAAACTTCAGCATCCAACTGTTTAAATCAAACAGCACCATGCAGTTACAGCTCATTTCTTTGGTTTGTTTTACTTTTAATGCAGCATAATCAGCCTGTTATCTTTGATTCAAATGCATGTTTGTATTTTTTTAATTGATTTAACTATCATGTCCGGGAGGTAAAAATACGCACGTTCAGAATAAATGTGGAATGGAGCCAGTGCTCACAGACATCAGAAACTTTGTCCACATATGAATATTATATCACAAAAAAAAATGAAATAGTCTTGGTTGGGAAAAGAAACTCCTTAAAGATACTCGAGACTGTTAAAGGCTTCCACTGCAGAGAGATTCTCCAGGAAAGGCATTCAACAGCTAGTCGTGGTATCTTTTGACCCTGGTGAGTGGGACTGCGTGTGCATCACGTTCACGCCGCGGGAACAATGTCCAAGTGTAGTTATAATTAAATCTCAGCTGCTGCCAGGAGGGGTATGCGCCCTTACACATTGTTACAGACGCTGGCTCTATTACATTTTACAAAGGTGCTCATGTGCTGCCTTCTGCTGCAGAGACACCGAGAAACGAAATATCTTCCACTCATAAGAAGCCTATAGGCACAGTGTGTTACGTAACAGCCTGGCTCAGAGGCAACGATGGCTCTGCTGCTGCACTGAACGCATAGAGCCGATACTACACCGCATAATTTATACACAGAAGTCCAATAAATACACTATAGTGCTGTTTCTGGAGCATCACGTGAATGAATGAATAGTGATGCTATTAGTTACATAAAAATAACAAAATCACTTTTACCTTTAAAACAAATTAGTTTCACTAACACTAGGCTGGCGCCAAAGAACCTAATTTCATGGACAAAATGACGTCCACACACAGTAACTTTGCCTATTATTACGCATCACAGTACACGAGCTCGTCCTCACGTAGGCGACGCAACCCTCCGTGACTTCTGGATGACTAAAGTGACTCAAGGACAGAGGAAGTCACTGGGGGTTTCCTTCAAAATTAAAGCCCTGCAGCGGAAAGAGAAGGGAAACCCCCTTTACTGTGAAAGGTTAAGCCGGAAGACGAGTAATTTAGTCTGGCTTCTTCACGGTGGTCCTCCTCACGACTCATCTTCAGTGATGCAACACGCGTATTTCTGCTGAAATATGATCCTTTTTCTCATATGAGGGGGAAGTTGCAAAAATCATGCTTATTATAAATAAATAAGATGACATTAAACCGTGGAGTCAACTTTTGGACTGAACCGATAAATTATACGGATTTTAATAATACTGATGATGATAATTTACAGAATTTACTTCACGAGCCTTGGACTTTATATTTTCCCAGCAAAAGCAGCGGGGAAACCTGACAGAGCGCATACCACAGCGTACAGCACTAGCAGCTCTGGGTTGCTGGTTAAATCATACGTGTGCCATCGGGACGCGCACAGGGACGCTGGACACACAAGCAATCGATACAGGAAACGCAGCCCATATAGATCCTGCAGTGGTGCAGAATGCGTGATAAGGAGAGCGACTCCCCACGTAAGAGGATTCAATTATTTAATTATCACGAACACTTGTTGATTTCAGTGCAGCTTTCCAAACTGCTCCCCCTCATCCCTGCTGCAATGCGAGCGTATCTTTCCCCCCCAGCAGGTCGTGATTACTACTACTACTTAATACTACCTCAAGCGGTTATAAATAGTCTACTGCAGCATCCATGGAAAAATGTGTAAGACCGGGGTTTCAGGGCAGCTGTTGCATAACAGTCGCCGTGATTCGCTTAATACCTTGTAAATAATGGGTATCAAGAAAAAATAAAATGCATTATTTGTTTTCATGTAATTATGCACCTTGACCAACCCCCCACGGTTTTTGACAAGCTCGGGCGGGATCAGGCCTCCAGCTAACATATTTCTCCAAGCCTCCACAAAGAAGTGTGGAGTAAAATTAACCCTACAACCACACTGGGAGAAGAACGGCATATACCTAAAGTAGCCTAGCTCTGACAGTGCAGAGGGAAAATGTATATATATACGCGATTAGATCACGTCAACCTCAGTAAACACGCCTGACAGCGTAATTTAAGAGAGGAGTTTATTCTCCTGGTGCTTTTTTTTTGGCAGCACTTTTGCGCGAATTTGTCTATTTTCATCAGGGCAGGAGCGCCGTCCGATAATGGAACCCCTCTAAGTTACCTTGGGCATCTCCGCCGCTGGTCAGCACTGCGATGGATTTACCAGCGCCGGATAGATTCTCAAAAAATTTCCGGGTGTCCTGTCGCTTCGGTGCCGATGCGCCAGCCATCTCTGTCTCCTGGGCCGCTGTCACCTGTTAAATAAAAATGTCAGATTTACTCTTCTACAAGCAGCGACCAGTAATACTGTCAATAACTGTGACAGGAGAAATACTGGAGGAGGACTGCAGTGGTTGCCGCCCTCTTTCTCGTCATACACACCCCCTCTGCAGAGATCCTACATTTAGAGAGGTGAGTCACTGCATCGCGGTTTCGGTAGTGCAGTGGTGTCAAGGGTCAGGTTCTGGGGTCAGTATGGGGTCATTTGGCCTTTCAAAGAGCCAAAATTGTCCCGAAGTCATTAATTGCTCAACCCTTTCACTGAAATCCATCCAGCCTTCCTGCGTCATGAGTCACAGGGAAAATGTGTAGGAAGTTAAGTTTTCTGCACCTTAATTGTTATGACAAATTATTGCTTTGTTACAGAAACCTGCAGGTTTTGCGTCTTTCTCTGATCTGCAATTTAAATAATGTACATACACTCACTGGCCACTCTTTTAGGTACAGGCTGTCTTTATGATTCCCCTGATTCTTCATGGCATCGATTAGAGAAGGATGACGGATATAATCCTTTTGGTTCAAATTGACACGATAGCATCACACAGTTGCTGCTGATTTGTACACACTTCCACGATGCTTATCTCTGTTCCAGCACATCCCAAAGGAGCTCTATTGGATTCAGATCTGGGGACTGAAGAGACCGTTTGACCACAGTGAACTGTCATGTTCAAGAAACCAGTGTGAGATGACCTGACGAGCCATCAGACGATGGGTACACTGTGGTTGAAAAGGGATGAACATGGTCACCAACAATACTCTGGTACTGGGGTGGCCAAATCCAGGCCTCAAGAGCTGGTGTCCTGCAGGTTTTAGAAATCATCCTGGGTCAATACACCTGAATCAAATGTTTGTTTATTAGGGCTCTGGAGAACTAATTTAACCATTTAAATCAGCTGTGATGGATCACCTAAAACATGAAGGACGCCGGCTCTCGAGGCCTGGAGTTGGCCACCCTTGCTCTGGTAGGTTGAGTCATTTAATCAATGCTCAGTTGACATTAAGGGGCCAAAAGTGCCCCCGCCCCCAACACATCCTTACAACACCAACAACTTTTAAGACAATGCAGAAATAATCTATGCATTCATGTTGTTAATGTCAAATTCTTACTAAAGCAGAAATCCTGACTCATCAGACCAGGAAATGGTTTTCTATTCTCCTGTTGTTAAGTTCGGCCTGTTGTACATGTTGAAAACAGTAAAAATTGCCATTAAACCATTCACTGCTCAAAAGCGTCGTTATAACACGGACATTTGCCATCTCCAGAAGTTCTCAGACGATACCGTCATTGTGGGTCGAGTGTCAGAGGGAAATTAACTGGAATACAGGGGTGTCATCAATGACTTCGTCAGATGGTGCGAACAGAACCATCTTTGCATCAATGCAAACAAGACGAAGGAGCTGGTGATTGACTTCATGAAGAAGTCACCCTCTATTACATCAGTAAACATCCAGGGTTTGGACATTGAAATGGTGGAGGAGTACAAATACCTGGGTGTTCACCTCAATAACAATCTGGACTGGTCCACAAACACAAATGCACTTTACAAAAAGGGTATGCGTCGTCTCCACCAGCTACGGCGGCTGAGATCCTTCGGGGGGAACAGGACACTCCTGAGGACGTTTTACGACACAGTGGTGGCGTCTGTGATTCTCTGCGCTGTGGTGAAACGGCAGAGAGGGACAGGGGGAAACTCAGCAAACTGTTCAAAAGGGCCAGCTCTGTCCTGGACTGTCTGCTGAAGTCCATCGAGCAGGTTGGGGAGGAGAGGATGTTGTCTAAGCTAACATCCATCATGGACAACACCTCCCACCCCCTGCATGAGACTGTAGGAGCACTGAGCAGCTCGTTCAGCAGTACACTTTTATACCCAGAGTGTAGGAAGGAGCGCTACTGCAGATCATTCCTAACAGCAGTTGTCAGACTCCATAACGCACTTTAACATCCTTTTGGTCATCTTACTCACCAGCTTGTTTGTTTACTGTACATTTTATACATAGCTCTTTACAGTTTTTCTATACATATTCTGTACATTGTTACCTGTATATATGAACTTCAGTTGGCTCATGTATATAAGACCACTTTATATCTCCCTTTTAGATTTTATTTTCTCTTGCTATAAGAGCTCTGTAACCCCAAAATTTCTCATCCGTGGGATAATAAAGGTTTATTCTATTCTACTCTATTCTGAAATAAATTAAAAAAAAAAAATGCTTCATGATTGTGAAAAAAACTCAAATATAGTGTGTTTATTAGTTGCAGCAACAGGCAACACACAACCAAACATGTACAGGTGGTAGAAAAAACCCCGAAATGCCTTAACTATGATCCTGTAACAACCCAACATAAATTATTCAATTTCAATTCTGCTCTTAAAAGCTCACTTCCACTTTACTGTGTGTGTGGGGGGGGGGGGGGGGGGGGACAAGTA
>VUQR01017143.1:24570-40421 GCA_015108515.1 Hemichromis elongatus
CTAAAACACCCCTCCCACACCCCCCCCCCCCCCCCCATGTGATTGGTTTATGACAGTTACAATAAAACAATCCAAGAAAAAAAGTCTACTTCCTTTTTCTTTTAAGTAATAATAAGAAAATAATTTTGCTTCTGTGTTGATTAGCAGAGAAAAAACACAAAAAAAGGAAAAAAGCAAATCATGCAGCCTTCACCAACACCCCAAAAAAACAAAACAAAAAAAGACCGCCACCACAAAAAAAAAGGTAAAACAACTACTGTACATCTTCCATGAAGCACACACAGACCACTGAGATGCTGCTGCTGTGCTCTCATCATATACCTGTACTGCTGAAGTGGAAGGGACTGTGGTGTGATGGCGGACTCATTACACCTCTGTATTGCCCTCCCACATTTCCCATCATGCCCTGACTAGCCAGATGATGGCTGGGGGAGTGAGGGGAGGAGAAGGGGCTGGAGGAGCTTGGATGAGGAGGAGAGGGCAGGCCTGTACCGTAGCTGGAGGCCGAGTAAGGGAACTGCTGCGGGTTGCCCTGCGGGAGCCGTGGGTTGGTACCACCCATGGGCATTGGCGTAGGAGCGGCGCCCCCGGTGGGCATATTGGGTGGCATGTTGATGCCCTGAGTGCGCATCATCATGGCACGCTGCTGCTGCTGCATGTGCTGCTGCTGTTGGCGTTGGCGTAGGTGGTTGGTGAGGTACTCGCGCTGTCGCTGGGCCACCATCTCAGGGTTAAGAGTTCCCTGCAGGAGGAAATGCACATTTAGGCAAGGAGCAAAAAGAGGAAATGATCTGTGCTTATAATATTCTACATGTGTTTACAATAAAGTGTTCACGCAGATCAGCTGACCTGGTTTGGTACATTAGATCGTAGAGGTAGATTCATGTTGGACACTCCACCCATCTGGTTCACCATTGGCTGTCGGTTCTAGAGAGAAGACAGAGCAGCCCGGAATTTTAAAAAATATTCTCGTGTAATTTTGCTCTTAATAAATGCCTTAAAATACATTCAATGCATATGTTTAATTGATGTGCACACATTAAAGCACTGATCTGGGTGCTTGAAAGAGGTTTTTGCAGTTTTGCATTCACCTGCATCCGATGTAAAGAAAAAAAAAAGAAAAAAAAAGAATTAAAATCACATTTTTGATTCAGATAGGTTTTGAAAGAAAGTTTTCTTCTATAAATAAACTTCACTGTTTCTCTGCTGCCATAATAAATGTAAAGCTGGAAGTGTAAAAGTCGTGTCACACATCTGAACAAACTGCAAATTGCTGCTAATTTTAGTGACGTTTAAGGGACAAGCTGTTTTGCCTCGACTCTCCACCAGGTGGCAGCCTTGACCAAACTGTGTCTTTGTTGGTGTTGTTGGTTTAAGGCAAAACAAAAATTGAAAATCTACATAAGCACAACATTTATGTGGTAATACACACATATTACAGAAAATACAAGTGTTTCACATAGAGAAATTAGACAACAAGAGCTTTTCAAAGAGAAATGTGTTAGCAGCTAATAGAATTTAGGGTATGTGTATGAATTTGTGCATATTTTGCCGTTTTCAGCTGTCAAATGTCTAAGCAACAGAAAACTGCTGATTAAGCAAGAAAGCTGGAAAACATTTGTGCCTTTCTAGCTACTGCAGTTCAAACTCAGTGAACCCCGTTGGCCTATCTGCTCAGAGGCATCTTTTGTAATCAGATTTTTCTTTTTTCAAAATGGTAATGAGGTTTCATGCTTGAATGAAGCATCAATGCCTGGTTTTCCAGGATTCATCACAGAATCATCTTAAACAGTTTGTAGTTGCTAAAAGGAAAAGATTTGCATCTGGGATTGTACTCAGGTGACATGACTATAAGTATATGTAAGCAAGCATCAGTGAGAACAGGCATAATATAATATTGACTAAGTGAGAAATAGCCTGAAAAGAATAAAGTTGGATTGCAAACTGGTTTGCAGAGGCAGAAGCAACTGTATGCAGGATGATGCAGCTTAGAAAGGACACCCTAAGAAGGATGTGCTTTCTAACAAAGGATCAGCACTGCCAGCTCGACTCTGCACACCTTCCAAAACTAATGCCATGTTCAGCTTTTAATATAAGCACTGTTAGCTAGAAGTAACACCTACACCACCTGTAACTGCTCTGTCACCAATCATTGAGCACAACGTACACTGTGACACAGCAGATCAACATCAATGTTATATTGTTTACAGTAAATCGTTTGGAAATCTGGAAAAAATAAAAGAGTGAAACAAAGTGTTTGGCGCCACCTACCAGCTGGGCCTGGAGTCTGTGCTGCAGCTGAAGCCTCAGGTTATTGGGCTGTGGGGGCATCATAGGATTAGGCCCCCCTGGTCGTATGCCAGCCTGCCTCGGCCCTGCAACTCCAGGCATTCTCATCATTGGGGGATAACATGTGTGCGGCATTCTCTGAGGCCCCATGTGGCTTCCCATAGACTGGCCGTGATAACCACCATCGGGAGGCATGCCACCATAACTTGGCTGAGCTGCATAGTGTTGACTGTAGAGAGGAGGCTTCATGCCGCCTGCTGGGTCCGAGGAGCCCAGGAACTGGTCCTGGTCTGGCAGATGACCCTGTAGAGTGGTGATAAAGTGAAGTGCTTTCTAAGTTATTTACCACAACTGCAAAACAGGTTATATGTAAGAAGCTCACCTGTCCAGCCAATGTGGGGATTCCCAGCATTTTGTCAATCTCCTCTAGACCCTCATAATCCTTTAGCACTGAACATAACTGTTTCAGTAGAGCGCCTTCATCTGGCTGGCCCTCAGACCCTGTGCCACAACACCCCATGCCGTCCTCTTGGGGGACACTGTATGGTGGCCTGGAAGGTAAGCTGCCATTATTATTATCACACTAAATTCAGTGCTTCATTTTCTGCTTATGATGACTCTTCTCTTATGCCATACCTGCTTGGGTTTCCATAATGATCCATCATCATTCGGTCTGGCCAAGGAGCAGTCTGATTAGGTGGAGCCTGCTGCTGATGGTAAGGAGGCGTTGCCATCTCCATCTCTGCAGAGGGAAAATACACAGAATATCAGGAACAGGGTAGAATTCAAGGAGAGAAGAGTTTCTGTTATTTGCCCATCTTCTCTTACCGTTGCCCATCATCTGCATATTAACCATGGCTCTGGATCCAGATGGAACACTGCCTCTTGCAGGGAGTGCAGCATTCATGCTGGGAACCATGCGACCAGGTCCAACTCCCTGGCCCATTACTGGGCCTGCAGAGCCCCCCATGGGCCTCTGGGGACTCCAACCTTGCTGCATGGAGCCTCGCATTCCTGATACGGGAAAAAGATTTATTTAGTATTAGTACTACAAAGAAGTGAAAAGATTTGTCTATATATATTTATTCACTGATTTGCTATATAGCCAGAAATAGTTATATCTTGTTCTGCCTCACCCGTGTTAGCCATTGCAGCTTGGTTAGCCATGCCCGCATGGGGTCCCATCATGCCTTGTTGCTGCTGGTGTTGCATTAAGTGGTAGGGGCTGCTGTTCCTGAGCTGAGGAGGAAAAGGCCTGTTGGTGTGAGGGCTGGGGCCCATGCTGCTGTCAAGAGACATGCTCCTTATTGAAGGACCACCTTGAACCGGGTGGCTGGGCCTGGGACCATTAAAGCCTGCTAGGAGGAAAAACATGATTTTTTTATTCCTCATACAGTACTGTACATATTTAGAGACAATTTGGAGATTTTATCGATATTTAGCAAATTTAAGAAGTAGGAATGGTAAACACTGTGTTGTAGACGTACTTGCGGGGCCGATGGGAGGGAAGGCTCTGTGCTGGTTGGGCGGGCTGCCGCTGTCTTTCATCTGCAGAATGTCAGAGATGATGGTCTGTTTGTCGACAGAGGAGGCAGGTGGCACAGAGGAGGAGGAGGAGGATGAAGAGGCATCAGCACCCCTGGCCAGTGGTTGACTGGGGAAGAGCGGCTGCTGCTCCTGGCCACCACTTTGCAGGTTATCCAACAGGTCCTCCAGCTCATTGGTCTATCGGCCACAGGGAAAAAACAGGATTAATAAATAGATTATTTATAAGGATAAAATGACATAAAAACCTACTTTACATCACATGACAGTAACACCAATGTGCCACATTCCTGCATTACATCCAAACATATGTTGTAACCTTATTTTCAGCAAAGGGCTCTTGACATTTAGGGAACTGAATAATGAAAAAACGCATGCTTTCATGTGAAATAGGGTTCGAAAGTAGATGTAACATCATGCGGTTTCATGTCTTTTTTCCGTATGCTGTGGTAATCCTGGCATGTCACTAAAACTGGTCCATAATTCAAACAACGTATGTCACTATACGGTTGCCTCTGGCTATTTAGTTGATGAATGGAGAAGCTAAAAATAAACTGCTGGTGCTAATGAGGTCATGTGTGATGTACAGTAAGTCAAAATCACAGCTTTGATTAACACCAAGAGAACACACACGCGGATACAGAGTAAAAGGTGAAACTAGAATGGCCACACACCAAAGGAAACGCTACTAACAGAGAAAAAAAAATGTGTCGGTGAAAAAGTATATTTATTATTATTATTTCAAAAGTTCAGCTGTCCATAACATTTAATAAGACCCCTCTTCAAAACTCCAGTGGTCTTACTAGCTGTTAGCATGCTAGTCATATGTAATATAGCACACAAACTGTACCGGAGACACAGCTGCTGATAGGTGTGCCTCTATTCTTCCAATGACTGAACTTCAGTCATTTTCCACTGGCCACTTCCTGTAGTCTACTTTTGCTATAAATCCACCTGCCATGTCAATAAGCTGAGTACAGATTTAATAACTAACCAATAACAGCAGGAAAGAGCGTTACGACACTAAAACCAGTGTTTTGGTTTAGCAATTTTTAACCACTTGAAGGAAACCACATACATAATATTAATGTGGGCAAATGATTATATGTTGATGTTAAAAATTGCGGGTGTCTGCTATTAGCCTAAACTTTAAGCAGTCGCTGTTACGGTAGGTCTCCCATGAGATCAAACCATACGGGCAAATTTCCATTGGTCAACACACCCAGCCTCTAACTCACCAGCTGTACGTCGTTGGACAAGTTTTGGTAGCTGCTAATCACCACATGTCAGGAACACCCCACCGTACGAGCTGATTTGGAGATGCTCTAGTCTCACACATCTCATGTGAAAAATCTACTGAAGTTATAGCTTGTTTTAGCATACATCTACTTAACCTGAATCAACTAGGCATAAGGAAACAGGAGGTGAACTGTGAGGAGGATTTCTCTGCGGTCTTGATGAATTCAAAAACCGACTGCTCCCTTTCTTCCTGGTACATCACACCTCTGAACAGGTGTCAATATAATAAGCAAACTCCATATCAATATCACATGTCAGTGGTTTTATGGTTGATCAGTTTACATATCCCTGATAAATCATAAAGTGTGTCTATAAAAGGAGGATGTGCTGTCCCAGTGCCAAAGTTAACCCTTGCAGTCATTCTAATATCCAGAAGAGGACAAGTCCTGTTTACAAAAAAGAAACGTTTTCTTAATGAGGTCAGCCATTGTGGTGCCGACGGCTGTTTCTAAATATTCTGTGCAGCAAGGTTACAAGATAACTGAACAAATGTATGGCAAAATACACAATAGGCAGTGCAAGATTTAGAGTGTGGCTATTTTGTGATTGCTAAGGTGTACAGTACTCTCAATCTTTTCATTTCATCTGCTCGTAACATGTGGTTTAAAATCAGATTACAGTGACAGTGACGCTCATCTCGAAGCTTAAAAATGGAGTCCCCAAATTTGTGGGTGACATCACTGTGTCCATCTTTTCAATACAGACTAAATGATGAACCACTGATTGTTAAAGGATGTTTAAACAAACTCTCAAGTTCAGGTCTGGATAGACTTTGACCAATGTCTCAAAGTCCACTGACAAATGTTCATCCACTGAGACAAAGTTTTCATATTTCATTTTTCTTCTCATGATGCCGAGATTTAACATTCTTTAAAAAAAAATAAAAAAATCAACCATCAAATCTAACAAATCTATAAAGTTGTCTATTAACTGGTGGCAGACATCATGGTTTATTCTTCCAGGATGTTGTGATGCGCACACATATGGATATTTTTAAACACTCAGGCATACCACACATGCCGCCGTGCACACTTATACAAATGCACGCAAACACACCTACATGTGTGCTGATCCATAGCAACACAACTCCTCTGCTGTTCCTGCAAGATATGCCTCAAACACAGTAAGTAAACTTTCCCAGTGAAACTGCAACTCTGCACACACACACACACCACAGGAGACCTGTGCAGTGTTTTTGAAATCTCATTCCCATACAGTATTGGTTTTCCCTTGTTCTTCGCTCACACACACTGACTCACACTTTAAACAGTACTCCTCTGCTTTCTTTGCCAGGGCATCTTATGTTTCTGGGAGCGTGGGGGGCAGTGTGCCATTGGCTGTCTAAAGAGGAGCTCAACACGGATCTGACAGAACCGAACGAGCATCAGCGACCACGTTTCTTACTTTTGTGAGCTGCTACAAAGATTTATGACAACTTGGAAACACGACAGTTTCCTTAAATATTGTATCATCTATTAAAACAGGTGTAACGTTATGTGTTGCTTAGACAATGATGCATCTCAGTGCTAATTTTGAGGCATTTAGGGCTCCCGGTGTAGTTAGTATAAACTAATACTGAGGCCTCTAATTGTGTAGCATCTGTAACAATGACTATGAATTAAAGCGCTGTTGTCTTGGGCTGTTACATGAAAGTATTCTCAAATTGACTAAGCTAAAAGGTAAAAAAAAAACATTGACACTGGATTGTCTTTCTTTCTGTTTGGAGGGCGCAAGCCTTAATCAGCAATGTGCCCGTTGTAAAGGAGATACATCTGGTGACTTTGATATTACCTGTAGTAAAGACATCACATTGTAGTAGGAAGCTACGACAACTAAAACTAAAAAATGAAAGCTGTAATATTTAAGGCTATTTTATGTAACAAAGGAACTGAAAATACATGGAAATAATTGAGCTTCACCACCTGAAACCTCATAAAAAAAAGTATTTAAGAACTAAACGGAACTGAACCGAGTGCATTAGTCGAACAAAAAACAAGCTGATGCTACCAAACCGGTAGTTAATAAATGACTGACCTGTTGCTCCACATTAAAGCCTGTTTCTGGTTTCTCGGTCTTAACGCTGGAGAGCTTCAGTCCTTCACCAGGTTCTATCTTGATGGCTTTATCCAGGATGTTGTTATCATCCCTGTCCAGGAGATAGCGAAGCAATGCATTGTCCTTCTTTTTGGGGCTACCCGGCTCCTGTTTTGTGCAGAGTTCACCCAGAGCGGTCATGCTGTCCCCAGAGGCCGACTCTGGACCAATGGGATCTTTTCCAGTTGCCTCAGCTGTTAGTTTGGCCAACTCCACGGGTGAAGTGCTGTTCTGCAGCAACCTGTGAAGAATTTTATGTTTCTCCTTTAAGGAGGTGGAGTGGTTGTTATGTCCCACCCCACCTACACCACCAAGCTGGTCCTTACAGATCTGGTCATCTCCGAAGGCCCCCGTTGGTGAGCAGGGATCAGAGGGCTCCAACTTGGTGGTGAGCAGCTGGAGCAGCTTGGTATGGCCTTTGGTGTTCAGAAGTTGGTTTGGCGCATCACTAAGGTCCCCCAGGCTCTCCCGGTCACCATCTCTTCCCTCCCCCTGATCACCTTCCTGGTTTTGGGATGTCAAAAGGTCTTGCTCCTCAAAAGTTCCAAATAGGTCAACTTCTAAGCTTGTATTGTTCTTGGCTTTTTGGCTACCGGGGTTGGAGCTGTGCAGAGGGCTCTGAAGGCCGACTGTTTTTTTATCAGGGGACTCTGGGTGCTGTCCTTCGCCAAGTCCCTGGGAAATCCTGTGGCCCTGGCTGAGAGCCTGCAGTGCGCTAAGAGAGTTAAACCCTTGGTTGGTTCCTGTGCTGCTGCATACAGGGGCTGGCGATCGGAGGCTGGCTGCAGGAGAGAAGGAACCAGGGGGGTGCTGAGGGAGATGCGGACTACTGCAGCTGCTGCTGCTAGCTGGCATGCTGGGGCTCTGACGATGACGAGGAGACAACACGGCACCTTGGGCCCCTGAGGTAATGCTGGGGCTTCCCAAGGCTGAAGGGCTGCCCAGCTTTTGTGCATGGCTATTTCCCTGAGGCGTAGGCGCTCGCCCTGACATAGCTCCATAACCACGTCCAGGGTTGCTGGAGGCTGTGGCAGAGTAGTGTGTGTTGCTGGTGACGCTGGCGTCAGGGGAAGGAGAGGACGCACTCACACTGGTTGGGGTCATTGGTTTGGCCATAGCCTGACTGGCAGATGTGTCTGCAGCCATGCTGCTGTTTTCCCTGGATGAAAAAAAAGACAGCCAAGAATGAGACCTATTTCAGGGCTGTGCTGTCAGTATATGTTTAATGAGCTGATAAAGCTTGGCAAAACATAGTATAAGGGTTAAAACCTCCAGGTTATATGTCACACAGTTACACATGAAAGAAAGAAGAAAATAAACATTTGATGTGAAGCAGGTTCTATTACGATGACATGAATATCCAATTAAAATTGTACTATACCACCGATGGTTATTGTGTGCAATCCGTCATCCCTAGCAGATTCCACTGACCAAAGCTTTCTAGCGACCAGTTGAATTAATGTGTTTGCATTAAGATACAGACCCTTTATCTTAGCTTTATCTATCAGATCCTTCCTGCTGCATGTATTTTTCTTTTTTGTTTTTGGAGTATCATCTTTGGGAGAACTGTTTTCTTGAATGGCTGTAAAGGAAGTCAGTGTGTTGGTGCCTTAGTATCCTGTACCTTGCCCTTTTTCATGTTAAACATTTGCCTGGTGAAGACGCAATAGAGTTGATATGCTTTTTCTCGAATCACACTCGAATAGAGCTTATCTTTTTTGCGGATCAAAAAAAAATTCTACTTTTATATCTTTAAAGATGCCCATTCAGTCACATCTTATCCAGTTAGATTTCTCAGTGGTGATGGGATAAACAGAAAGGTAAAGAACTTTGATACCGAGTTTCAGAGTTAGCGCACTGACTGAGACATCAGTCTTTGAGTACAAAGTACAAAGTGCAAAACATTCTGGAATAAGTGAAAACGATGTCACATGTAACGATTGAGTAGAGTACAACATAAAGTGAAACCACCAGAGTAGGTCTGCGAGTATACACAAGCGAGAAAAACATCATAGTAACAAGGCTGGTAACAGAGGGAGACTTTCAAACATGAATCAGCTTCAGCCCCACCAAACACACAAAGCTCTCATTGTGCTGAATTCTAGTGCAATAATTTTCAATGTGAAACTTGTAGAAGTAAAAAGGGCAAGTTCTCGCCATTGATCCCCAAACACTCCGGGTAACAGTCCTGGCATTGTTTTCTGACCACTGTCCAAACCCAGACTTTGAGCATTCATATCAGCACTTGGATGCTGGTAGAGTCGCAGTCCTTCCCTGTGGTGGGAAGGAGGAATGAGGGCACTGTGGACTGGACTGGCTGGCAGTTCTCATGTGAGTTTTGGCTTGAACATACGATGACAGCTCTGTATAGCAGACTCTTTGTTTACAATGAAAACTACAGAACTGAATGAAGAAGGAAATGACCAACCGTTTTTAAGGAATGTAAAAAAAACAGAACAAAAACAGACATATCTTTTTCTTTAACTAAAACAAGTATGCCGCTTTTTCTGAATGGATGAAGGCAATTTGGGGAAAGAATTTGATTTGAATAAGGAAGAGAGAAACTTGGCACTAGGGTGGCGTTAAGTGGCAGCTGCAAGGGTGAGCAGAAGATTCATAAACAAGACATCATATGACTTAACTCCTCAAATCTAGAGGTTTTCTCTGACTGGGGGTCAGATATGAAGCTTAATCGGCAAAGACTCTCTCATTCTGGATTTTAGACTTTTGGGTGTCACCATCAGGACATTGTTGATATTCCACCTTTTTGCCCAACTAACAGCAGCAAGTTTGGTTGCCGGAGTTAGTATCTGTGCATTGCTACACACAGATGCATATATTAAGTAACACATTAATAAAATACAAGAATTCTACTCTACATCTACTTACATACGTACTTCTGCCAAGCTAACTGCTTTAAGATCCTTCAAAGGGCACTTTTGAGGCCCCAGCAGGCCTCGCTGTTGTTTGCTGTTGTGTTGCTCTCTCGCCTGTCTTAGGTAACGCCTATCTCTCTGTGGAGCCAGTGAGCAGCACTCAGCAATCAGGCCTGGGAGTACTTAAGCTGAGGAAGATGAGCTGTTCAGGGCAGAGTGCCTTTGTCTCTGCAGCATTTGAGTGGTGTGCACAATGCACGGGCACAAACAGAGAGGGTCAAACATGAGGTCTGGCTCAGAGATTTAATTTGTGGAGATGGAGCCACACGCTTAACGATACAGATTTTAAACCTACAATTTAAACAGGTGATTTATTTAAAAAGAAAAGTCATGCTCCTATATTTGTTATGAAAGAGGAAATTAGCTAAAAGCAATTTGCGTGCCAGGTGTACCAAACAAGTATATTTCTGCTGCAAATTAGGCTATTTAAGTGCTCATTTGAACAAATGCTCAAGTCTTATGTGTTTGACGTAACTGTCACTTGTTCTGAACATATGTTTTTGCATTCGGTTGTTACACATTTACTAAAACTTGACAATGTTAAACCTTACACTGATTGTCTTTAATCTCAAAGAAATACTTTAGGCGAGAAACGCAACACATCTTCTTTTCTGCAAAATAAGTTATTGAAAAATAAAGGGCACTGGGCCTCGTGTAGTGGAGACGAAGGAAAAGAAAGAGTGACTGATACCTCTGCAGGAGATGGAGGGACATGTATAGCTGTGGTTCATTTGTTGCTGAAGATCGGACCAGTTTGCTCTTAGTGTGCGCTGAGACGATGGTGCCATCAGCTAGGGAGAATCGGTAAAGAGGGCTGAGCGCATGGCCGTTCCTTATCACTGGAAGGAAACCAACAAAAAAAAAATCAGGTGCCATCATTATATGAACAATAAATACTGAGTAAAACTGGTAGAGGGAAGTCATTTCTTGGTCGGAGAGGTAACAAAAGAAATAAGCAAATGGATAGTTGCAAAAGCGGTGCAGTGGTTGGTAGCATTAACAAAAAAAGATCAGAGTTCAAATCCAGACTGGAGTATCTTTGGCAGAAAATGTAATTTCCTAAGATTTAAACAAAAACAACTTAAACTTCCTATACAGTAAAAAGAAAATGTCCCGGCTTCCAAATGACTCCATCATTTATGATCTATGAACTATGAAGCCAGTTTTCTTTTGCTTTTGCCCATTTTCCCCACTTGCAACATGGAGCTATATAAGTGGAGCAGATGGATAAATGTAAAGAAAAATGTTTTACCCTCTTGATGATGCTTTTTGGCGAAGGACATGTCCCCTTCATTCTGCAGGTGGAACCTCTGAATGCACCGACGAACCAGGTCCTCCCAGCCTGGCTTCATGGATGCGCGCAGCTGACTAGTATCCAGTGACGTGATCTTACCTGAATCCGGGAAATATGACATTAATATTTGTAGATTACTATTAATTAAAATATGCATCAAAATACATATAGAGCAGAGGCTGGAACCACAGCGGCCGTGGCAGTGCAGCCTACAGATTCTGTCTGCTCTTATTTTCTTCCAACAGAAATTATTTGACCGTTTGCTGCCTAAAATTTGCTTTTACAAGCTCTCATAATATTTTCTGGTTCCCAAAAGTGGTGCAATGGTGAAAACAAGTGTCTTTGAGTAGGACACTAGTATTATTTCCAGGCTGACTTGAAGCTGTTTCAAATACTAACAGCATGATCTGATTGTATCTTATGCTGGCAAACTACCAGATTGATCATACAGCATTTTAACGGAGTACCTCCCACTTCAGACCTACCTTGAAGATCCTGGCGTGTGGTGAAGCTCTCATATGTGGGCATCACAGGTCTCTCTTTGACAGGGGCTCTTCTTGCCACACAGATGAGACACGACTGGAAATCTGCAGATTTAAAAAACAAACAGGTTACATTAAAGAATAAGGACAGGGCAACAGGGACTGCGAATGAAAGGCTCTTATAGCTTTAGTAACCTTCGATAGTGAAGCACCTCAAAATATAATGTACCGTTGGTGAATGTGTGAAAAACTGACATGTAAAAACTTGAGTGTGTTAGAGTGTGTTACACTGTACAGGTGTATGTAGTACTGTGACTCTCATGTGTGTTTTCATCCTCAGCCTAGATGGAATACTACAGCAGCTTCAGCTTTTACTCTCAGCCGTATTGTTAACCCTGTCTGTTCCACAACCTTAACGTCAAACACTTCAGCTTCACCTCAGCACTGAAATCAAACAGGACAACTGTGACCTCACCCCCGACATCAGTGTCAGCACTACTTTCAGTCAGAGTCAATCTGCACATCAACCTAAATCTCAGTCTCAACCTACAGCCTTCGCTCCGTCCACCAGATATCCTCCTCTTGACGTGGGAGACACTGGCACAATATCTGGTTGTCAGACATCTAAAATTAGATTGGCAGACAGATTCTTTTCCCTAATGTGCATGTGTGTGTGATTAGATTAGATGGGAAGATGACAAAGTGCCACACACTAATTAGTCTCTTCCAGTGGATGGGAGGGAAAATAGAGAGAAGTGATGATGGAAGGAGGACAGGTCACAAGAGACTGGGAGACCCGGGATGGTAAGAGTGATGGGAAAGTGACAGAAAGTCAAGACACGGACTGGGTGGTGGAGAAAAAAAAAAAAAAAAGAGGAAAATAACAGTGTGAAAGATTTGCACACAAGTGAAAGGGCCAAAATCACTCAGAAAAACACCAACACATGGTGAGAAATAACAAAAAAATGACCAAGTCAGCAGAGACTGAAGTAGACATAAAGACAAGGACTGCAAATAGGAAGCGAGGAATAAAGGCATGACAGAATGAGAATGGAAAATAAACAGGTGAACCTCAGAAAATAAAAGAAAACAAACTAAAAGAGAGGAAAGCGAAAGTTACAACAATACCTTCCCCCTCTTCTCTGATTGACTTGGGTTCAGAGACCGCGAAACACTGCATGGTCTCATACTTCTGCTGCGCCGCCTCCTGCTGATCCGAGGCCAGCCGGACTTCACCGTCGGCATGAGGGTTGATCAACATGCGACAGTTAAAGGTGTGGCTGTTCCTGTTGGACGAATCGCGATGATTGACTGGGAGACGGGGAGGGATGCCAAAACAAAGAGGGACACATCGTGAGCATGTTAAATGTAAAGCTCGTGTTTAAATTTCCAGCATAAAGACGGCGGCACCAAAAAACTCACTACAAAATAAAAAAGCTACAAGAAAAGCTCATTTAGCAAAGCAGGATATGCTCCTCACAGTAAACTACCAGCTACATCCCATTAAAACAGAAAAAAATGACCTAAACCAATCGCTTTTTTCTGCTTCCTATCAACATGGCAGAGTTGCAAGTTAAAAACAAAGTGAAGCTTCTCTCACTGCTGTCAACGCCAATAACTTTCTCACCCAGGCTCTTGGGCAGGAGGTTCTTGATGAACTCGGTGTGATCTCCAACATGCAGCACGCTGTAGACGCTGGTGTTCATCAGCTCCTCCTGCTGGTAGCGCAAATACTGGCTGACGTTCTCCGATACAAACACTATGTTGCCTTCCATGTTGACAACAAAGAAGAAGCCATCCAGGGCCTGAAGGTGGATGTGAAGACATGATAAAAGAGATAAGTTAGAAAGACAACAGAAAACATGAAGGGGAAGAAAGGAAAAGGGGGAAGAAGACAAGTTGGAAGAGACTCATGTTGCAACTCAGTTAAGGTTTAGATATCTACTAAAAATAAATGCTAATATTGTCAAATACTGAGTATGATTCAAGCCACTGCAGCATATCCCAGTGACCACTGTACTTTTCTTTTCTTTTCCACCTTAATGTACAGACTGTTATTTTTCCCTTTACATGCCATGTTTACACAACGCTATCCTGACACTGGTGCAGAATAGACTCACATAGAATATAATGGAAAAAAGATGTTGCTTGAATTCTGTTTATCTTTCAGACTCCAAGCCGACACCTCGGTGCGTGTTGCTGCTGGTGAACACTATATATAGCCTGTGTGTGTGTGTGTGTGTATGTGTGGTCAGGCTCCGCCCCTCCTTTTCTAATCTGGCTTTTCACAAAGGTATTTATACCTCACCTCATGTTATATGTCGTCACATACCCGTGCATACACACACTCACACTCAAGTAGGCTGGATGACTGCATTAGAGTTTGTCACAGAAACTCTTATCACTCTGTGTCACTGCAGAAAGATGCTCTAAATTGGTTTATGATGACAACATACATTAAATATTTGCATCCACAATGAGGTCAGATCTCCTTTTTCGGCATTTGCATTTTTGCCCTATTTCGACTGCTGTGAGGATAGCGGCAAAAACAAATGAGAAGCTCTCACAATCATTGTCACAGTACATGCATTTATGAAGGACTAGATTTGTGAATTAAAACTATTCAATTGTCCTCAGTTTTTGGCAGCAGCAGTAATCTTTTTTGGTTTTACCATCGTGCCTACAATAACTTGTTTTGATTATTACTGATTTGACCGTCATGGCTCTTATCCCCCCCACACACACACACACGTACTGTAGCCACAAAACTGTTGCTTGAACCTACCTCCAGCATCATGGGCCCGAGAGTGTCTTTATCAATAACACCTTGCCCTGTGGACGACACGTCTGCTTTCTGCACCTCCTCTGCATCGGCCACCGGAGCTTTTTCTGTAACAGACATGACAACGTTTCCTCTCTGAGCCGAGAAAGGCCTTTTTGTTTCAACGCAGGGCTGTAACGACTTGAGATTTCCACTCCTCCATGTTTTCAATAGAAAATAATAGCAATAACTTTATCAGTCAAATGAATCCTTATCTTTAGTTTGCAAGTTCATTCATTTACTGTTGACACGTCTGTAGTTATAACTAATTTATTACAAGTAATAAATGTAATAATAATAACAAATATCATAGCTATCCTCCTTATACTGTTACTGTGACACACCTAATCAATATTAAATATATTGATAAGACAATAACAATAAAAAGACCCTAAATTCCTTTACTATCCAACGGGGAATAGATCAAGAAAAAAATACTGCACGACACACTTTAAGTTATTTAATGAAGGCATGACTCATTGATGATGGAGCGTGTCAGCAGCATCAGAAGGAAAGCTTGTTTCCGATGAACCAGCTCGCTGCATGTGAACCAGAGAAATATGCTCATTTTCTTGGAAAACCATCTTGTCAGACTGAAGCTTTCACTGTAGCTCTCCCTCTTAGTGGATATTTTATTTTCACAGAAAACACTGACAGTATTGTTTTTGTGATGATGAAGCCTTCAGGCAAACACACACCCACCCAGAGACTGTGTTTTTATGTACACCAAGACCTTTCACACATTGCATTCTTTGGTTCGGCCTTACTCTAACCTTGCATTTATATAAACTCTACACCAGAGTCTTCCAGCAGCACGATCATGTGTAGGTTTCAGCGGTGGGGATGTCGCGGGCAGCAGGTATCACTACACTAATACTTTCTACATTTTACATTTTCATAGCCATACTAGAGGCCAGTCTCCTCCCTGGTTGTACCGCTGGACTGTTAAGCCTCCCATGGCCCCATTAGACCACATAGCTGACATTCCTGTTGTGGGACCAGAGCTGCACAGAGTCATCAGCCTTAAACCCTGTCACAGAGAGCCTAGGGTGGCTCTGCAGTGCAGGTTGGAGGGTATTACAATAATACTC
>VUQR01017146.1:2828-20314 GCA_015108515.1 Hemichromis elongatus
CCCCCCCCCCCCCCTATTCCATCTCCTGCTGTTACCGTAGTGACATGAGCTGCAGGAGACAGTTACTGTGGAAACGGGAAGCACGGGGATGCTGTTAAAAGGAAGTCACTGAGAGGAATGTGGGAGGAAGAAAAATAAAATAAAATTAACCCTCCAGACGTCCCTGAGGGCTTCTTTATTTTCTTGTTTATTCACACTCTTATTAAAACAGGTCGGAGGATAAAACCTGGGAACATTACCTCTACATGAACCAAGGAACAACAGATACCAGCACATCCAACCAGAGAGAGGATTTATTACAGCTCCGCAGAGTTTAGTTTGACTCTCAGTACAACAATCTAAGTTTTCTATCAAGACATAAAAGCACCAAAGCCCTTTTCAGTGTTTTCAGATTCACGGTCAGTAGTGTCTCGATTCAAATTTTACAAGTTTTATTGTGAGGAAGGAACCGACGATGACTTCAGGCTCGATCCAGGTAAACACACCTGAGCTCAGAGACAGCACTGCTGGTCTTCTTTACCAAGCAGGTCAAAAACACCAAAATAAAAGCACCTGGATGATGGATTCAAAATAAAAGAACATTCCTCCAACGCTGATACATCAGACTTTAATCTTTTTGAACTACTTCGGTGAAATTAACGAACACAGAAAACTAAATTTCTGAAATTATTAGAAAGTGGTCAAATTAACTCATAAAATGTGACTTTAGTCCCAGATGAATGACTCCGACCTGTTTATCTTAGATTTTTTTAGCCATTCAGGAACATACAAATAATCCTCTCTGAAACTCTTAACTGGATATTTGAAGTCTGACTTTAAGGCCTTTTAATTTTGTGACCTCACAGGAACCTTCACCTGGGGTCAGAGGTCACCTTCAAACCTTTATATGCCAGACTACAAGCTGTCACTCACTCGAAGGTGAAGAAGAGGCCGCAGGTGAGCAGGATGAGGACCAGGGTCAGGTAGAATACCCCGGTCTGCCGGGCCATCATTATCCTGCCGTCGCAGTAGAACCGGTTCCTGCCCGGGAACACCTGCCACTTTCTGCGGGGGCTCCGGCTCCTGTGGCCGGGGCAGGGGGCCGGCTCGGTGCCCTCTGCGCAGGTCGAGCAGCTGCCGCCGCGTGTGCAGATCTGGTTGTACCGGCCCTGCCGGTCCAGAGCCGCGTGCTGGATCTGAGACATGCGTCCTCACAGGTGAGCGCGCAGGTACAAAAAACTGAAACATAAACCGGAGGTGTGCGCGCGCTGCTGTTGCCGCTTTCAGGCTCTCCGCGTAAATCCTCCAATCAGGAGCCGGAAAAAGAAAACGGATCCATCATCTTAAAAGGAGAAACCCGCTTCTTGTTTGGCGTTTTTTTTTTATTATTTATAAACAAACACGAACTCGTGGTTAGACGCACGCGCGCTGGATCCACGTCCAAGGAGCCGCTACAGCTCCCCCGCCTCGCGCCCCGATCTCCCACTCACAGGCTGTAGTCCAGGTTTAAATCCCGGGTTAAGGACGCGGGCCCAGGTCTGAGGACGGGAAAGGGTCCGGGGTCTCGGATGATCTGAATTTGCGAGGAGGAGGAGGATAGAAGAGGAGCAGCAGCAGGAGGAGGACGTGGAGAGCATCCCGATTCTCCGCAGAGCTGCATAGATCCTCCAGTGAGGAGGTGTTCCACTCTGAGAGGAGAATAAACACGGAGGCGGTTCAGACAAAGCAGAGGGTTTAGCGACCCCTCTTAGGCTGTGTCCAGGGGAAGGATGCTTTTTTTTGTGCTTTTTTTTTTAATTAACTTTATTTATCACATTTTAGCCATACAGTTAGGTAGAACAGAAATCACATAAAGATGACATTGTGGTAATACAATGAGAAACAATGAGAGTGAAAATAAATTAAGGGGAACATAAATAAACAAAAGTTTGCAAGAGCCAAAATCAAGTTAGCAGTTTCAAACGGTTACAGATGTTAGCAGTCTTGAGAGCCTTAGTGTTTTTTGATGAGGAGATTGTCCTTATATATTGTGCAAGTTCCATTTTAATACAAGAAGTTCAGGTTTTCTGCCGAGGACTTTGCTTTTGTGTATGTGAAATTTTGCCAAAAATAAAACCATATTTATAAAGAAGAAAGCATCATTATCCTTGTCTTTAAAATTATAACAGCCAAAGATAACATCCTTGTAGTATAGTTGAAAATTAGGGAAACTTCCTGACTACTCGTCCGTCGAGGACACTACCTACGTGACCTAGGTAGGTAGAATCCTTCAGAGCATCCTTTCCCTGAATTCAGACACAGCCTAATACTCTCTGAGATTTGTCTTTCAGTTTACTTAAACGCTGATTGGTGAGTTTCTTTGAGTATTATTCGTATTTCCGGATTCCCGCCTTTTGGAAGTAACTTCCGATGATTTGTGGTCGCTGGATCAGAATCCTATCCAGACTACAGATTCACTTCTGTACATGTGTCCTTTAAAATATTTGGGAGTGAGACTTCTTGTTTGAACCCGACATTGAATCTGTTTAAACAATAGACGATCTTTGGTTAGGGTTTCCATCTCGGCGGCTGTTTATTGAATCAAAACAAAACACAAAACCAATCTCAAAAACCATAAAAAACCGTTGGAAAATTTGTACATTTATTTTTATTCTCTGTTCTCCTTCAAACACACACACTTGTGTTCCTACCTGCTTTGTTTCTGCTCGGACGTTTTACGGGAACGGACCGAAGCAACATGACAGCTGAGGAAGAGCTGGCTGTGACCGCGGGAGCAGAACGAGATGAAGAGGCCAAACGGCAGGTGTTAAAAGGTACCTGAGCGGTCACCTGACCGGACACCTGACCGGACTGGTGTCCACGATGACAGGTGTTCGCGGTTTTCTGCTGTTTGTTTGTTTTTCTTTCCGAGGTCACAACGATGTCGAGCTGCTGCGCCAGACTCCGCTAAAATATCGGACAATTTAAGATTTAATTTGCTGTTAAAGGATTCCGCCTCATAGAAACACACGATTAAGCTTTTTTTCCTGAAACTTAAACATTTTCTGCTAAGTTCCGCTAAATAAAAAATGTTGACTGTTTACTTCTGATTTAGTTAATAAATGATTTTTGTCTTCGGTCCTTTTCATCTTGTCAGACACTTTATTCAAATTGTCACTCAACTCAAATTATTTTAATGCCGAAATGGAAAAGTAAATGCTTTTTATCACGTTTAGCGAGTTTTGGTGTTTTAGTACTTGGATTCACAAAATTATAGAAATGAACTTTGCTTTTGGAGTTCTGTACAGAACAAAAGTGATAGGGTTTTTTTTGTTGTTGTTCACAACAAGCCACCAGACACCATTCAAAAAATCCTCCGCTTTCAGGAACGCCCGCATCCTGAAATGAGGAAAGAGCCTCGTATGTTCCTGCAGAAAACATCTTCTTCTAGACGACACCAGACTCAGTTCAGTACAGTTGCATTTTAAGGGTTGTTTTACTCACGCTGTTTAACAAATTTTCTTTGGAACAAACTTTAATTTTTAATTTATTTAAGAAAATCTGCAAAAAAACTCCTTTTTACAGATAAGAATGCTGACAGTGAAATGAAACCTCGGGTCCTCTCAGAACTGCATGACACCTTTATGAGAAATCATTTGTCTGCATAATAAGACTCTGTGTTTCCACCAGACTCCATTCAAACTCTGTTCGATTTAAGGTTCTCGTGGTTTCGAGCGGCACCACTAACTCTTCCTCCATCTAAGCTGAAGTTTTTTGCTGTTTTCATTTGAGAAGCTACACCTGTGTCTCATTTAATGGAGTCCTTGTGAACCTGTGGCGATTTCACGCCTGAGTGAGATCACTTCCTGTGTGCAGGTGCAGCATTTCTGACCACGGTGGCGTCAGCAGGGATGATCGCAGGATTCGGCTCCACCTTGGCGCTCGCCAAGAAGAAAAGCCCGGAGTGGTTCAACAAGGTAAACTTAACCTGAGCTGCCAGTGCAGGTTTGTTTCTCTCTCAGAATCCCATCTCGGTCAGAAACTCCTCAAGTACGCGTTTGTAGATTCTCGTCACTAATAAACGTCCAGAAATCCTCTGAGAAACAGCAGGAAAGCGTTCTAACTGCACACGCTCACACAGCGTCTCCATATTTTCACTTGTTACTGCTGAGCTGTAATTGGCTGACGAGGTAACATCATCACCCGACCGTGGGCGGCGTGGACACCCAAGTTTGTGAATGTGAAACCTCAAAAACGAGGCGACGTCGGTGTTTTAAATTTATACGTACTAAAGTTCAAATCTCAGTGACCTCGACCTCAAGGTCAGAGGTCAGGTGAATGTGATGAGGTGACGCAGGAAATGTTTGTATTCATTAAAATAAAAATTGCTGATATTTAACTTAATAATGTAACTGGACAGAAGATCGGAATGCTGGCACGGGATACTTCAGCTCCTTTTCCCGCCCATTCGAAGCGGTGCTTGCGTGAGAAGCTAACGATGCTAACAGCAGCTTGTTTACGGTCTCGGTCTCCCGAAGACAATCGATGGCTGTCCGCGCGTCTGCGATGACGTCCGCCTTCCCTCCTGACTCGTCTCGATCTCAAAATAGACTTTCCGTGAAGTCCCGGCGCGTGGCGGGCGCAGCTATGTGAGTTATTGGCGGCTGGCGGGGTCCGATTAACGCTGACGCACATGTGAGATAAACTTGGCGTGGAAGCACAGACGGATCTATTTCCGTCACAGACTCGTCTTTGTGGTCGTCTCTGAATCAAAGCCTCGGGCCGCGCTCCACTTAGAAAATGTGAAATCTGATTAGAGGTCATGAACGTGCAGCTTTTCCTCCATTTCAGCTGAAAAGGAAAGATGTCAGCGGTGCTTCCTGTCCTCAAACATACCGACAGGTTGTAAAGCCTTCAGGGAGGGGATGGAGGTGTGTGGAGAACATCCTGCATCCTTTACTCAGATTTCCTTCTGTGGAAAAAATGGCCTCCAGGACCAAACTCCCGTCAGAAACTACAGCGCCTTCTACAGGCCGCGTCCATGTATGGAAGTACTCGTTGCAGTACTGGAGAACCCATGAAAACGAGATAATGGCAGTCATGCTGTTCTAGTTGATGGCCAACGTACGGGCCATTTCTACTCTGAAGAAGTTGACCTGACCTGTTAGCCACGAGTCACTAAAGCGCTGCTGTGAGTTTTCGAGAAGCCTTTGAGGGTCTCGGGTTCACATGAAGAGAAAACGACGTTTCCCAGCTGGAGCCTTCTCAGTGACCATCATGCGGACCGTGAGGGGGGACGAACGCTGCGAGAGGGAGCGCCGCGAGCTGATGCGTTACACCGTGAGAATCGCCACGCTCGGACCACGTGATCGCACTGGGCTTCGGGTCGCAGCAGGAAGCGATGTGGAGGGACGGCACCGACGGAGAGCTGGCGTGGTCCGGGACACGCCGATAAACGTTCCTGTGATGGGAATACGGATCTGTGGGCTGCTGGGAGGCGTCTATATTTATTAGATATGTTCCAGTTTGAGTGAGCGCTGTTCAGAGTCCTCCGTCAGCTGATGGAGAGGACGACCTCCCTCGGCTCCACCAGCTGGACGTGCGGCTGACACCGTTTCAGCTCTTTGTTAAATTTGTTCGCATTTTTTAACATAACAGTAATTTCAAAACTAATGGGAGAAATAATTCCTGTAAGACCAAATGCAGTAGCTGTAAAACCCAACATCACGTTTTCCCACCTGTTTCCTGTGCAGGGCATGGCGGCGACGGCGGCGGCACCGGAGAGCGGCGCGTCTCTGGCCCTCAGAGCTCTGGGGTGGGGCTCGCTGTTCGCCTGGTGTGGAGTGGGCCTGCTCGGTTTCACTGTGTGGAAAGTCGTCGGCGTTCACAGCGTATGTACCTGCAGACTGAGCGCGCTCAGTGCTCACCCTCATAAATAATGAGCTTTAATCAGGATTTCATCGCCTCTCCGCACCTGAACTCTTCTTTATAATCTGAGAGGAAGTGAAATGAAATGAAATTCTTTATAAATAATTTCTACAATGTTTGAAATATTTTCAGAGAAAAGTGTTGAACTAAAATTCTGAGAATGAATTTTTCAGTTTTGTTGTTGATGTAGAGGAGAAAGTCAGACTTGGTAAACTAGAACTGAGATGTTTAAAACTTCTTAATAAAGAAAAGTTAGAAAATGAAAGTATTTAGAAAATAAAATAATTGCACGTTTTAATGTTATTAAATATTCAGATTACTGAAAGAATATAAAAACTTCTCATTCTTGTCGGTGCGATTTTTCAGCTCCCAGAGTTCCGACAGAAGATGCAGTCCTTCTTCCCGTCCATCCCAAAGAGCCACACAGCTGGATCTGAACCTCTGGACTGGGACGCAGTCTTCAAGTCCAAGTGACTCAAATTGTCGGTGGGCTGAAATCAAACGTGTACGCCGGCGTTTCTCAGACACTCGGCAGCTACTTGTTTCATTCTGGAAGCAGCCGAGGAGCTGAATGAACCTCCGGACCGGTTTGATCCCAGTGTGTCGGAAATGGATCAGCTGTAAGACGCACAGACTGAGCTCCGACGACTTTTCCCCACAGAAGGCGATGGGAGCAGTTATAGTGAAGCCCGTGTCAATGATATTTCTCTCTGAATGTGATCCTGTGATTTCGAGCTGCTGCTTTGTTTTCTGCTGCTGTTTGAAGTAGAACATTTCTGAACATGTGTGAAAAGATCAAAATCGAGAATAAGAGGCTGAGAAAGTGTTAAACATCAAGAGAATATTCAGCGGAGTTAAAATATTTAAGGAAATAAGTAAATACAGTTAATATTGAGCAGCTGCAGTCATTTTCTTTTACAATAGAAACCACTAATGAAAAGTGCTGTTTGCACCTTTTTCTTTACGTATCACTCTGACGCCTCAACTGGTTTCTATTCAAAGTAACTTAAGATGTTGACGTGCTCTGTATGCTTAGACAGCACGTGTCTGCAGCCTCATCACATCCAAGTCCTCTGTGTCTTCATCATGTGGTACTCCAGTAAACACTTTGTATACGCTGCCCTCTCAGCTGCTGTGTGGATATCTGTTTTTAATAAAAGTAGAGGTCCCAGCACAGAGCCAAGAGGAACTCCAAAACTAACTTTTGTGGCTCCTTGTTCAACAAACTGAACTTTATCAGGTGTAGTGTGGTTCTTTAAGGTCCTATATGAAAGTCAAACCCACATTAAGGCCAAAGTAAACAAGCTCAGAGCTGCGCTCACAGTGCTCAGAGTTCATGTACATTTATTCTTTAACATTTCGTGGAACATCTAAAGATCTCATACTTAAGAAACAGCATCTGTCAAATCAAACAGGAGACGTTCTGGATGTAGAGATTTTCTTTTTTTCCTCTCTCTTTACATTGCTTATAACTGTTTTGATGTCAGCAACATGATATAAGTACAGTTCCGCTGGCCCTGCCCCAACCGACCCGTTACCTCCTGTACATACAGTCTCTCAAATCAAACACACCCTGTCAGATCGGTCCCCATAAAACATCCTGAAGCGGAGTGTTTTTCTCCTTAAATACAGAAACTCAAATGTTCAGAGTCGGGACGCCATCTTCTGGAGCTCGATGTACATCGACTATTTACAGGAGGAGGATGATGGTGGAGGGATCTGATCGGTGGACAAGACATAAAAAGTTCCTAAAAACCCAATGGCTGATACTGCTGTGGTTCGGCAAAAATACTGATGGTCAAACGGCAGATGGTCAAATAATTCACATTTAAAAAAACGCCCAAGCAAACATATTGCACCAGAACAAAGTACATGACTGAACATCAGTGTTTCCTCTCTCAAACCACGTGAGAAAAAAAGAGACCTATCTACAACACTATTTAAATAACCCCGCCCCCAAATCTAACTAACCCCACCCCCAAAACAGCCCTGCAAACAGAAAAGAACCACGAATGTTTAAAAAAAAAAAACATCAAAGAGAGCCGGAACCCGAGCCACCGTCACACTTTGGTTCAAACGAAACAACAAACCGACGAAACAATTAGAAAATTAAAAATACAAGTATTAAATATTTTGTATTAAAATTACTTAAAAATCCCAAACAAACATTTGCAGATGGAGTCGGAGCTTTATAGATTCTATATATATATTCATTTGTACGTAAAAACTTTTCTGTTCTTAAATAAAAATATAATAGGAGCCAGTTTGTCATGTGGGCGTAGCTGCTTACGGTGCCACTGAGCATGCTCCGTGGCGGTGTTTGTGTCACGAGTGGCCGACTTTAAACAGTACTTCACACATGATGGCCGCCACAGAGGAGTTGAGCGCAGACGACAACGAGATGTCGAGCAGCCGGCTCTCGTAAAGGACAAACTCCGTACGGTTTTCTTCCACCCGCGCCATGGCCAGCAGTGCCTTGGCGGCGCGGCACATCATGTTGATGCTGGGCGGCTCCGGCGGCGCAGCGGTGTGCAGCAGGCTGTGCGGGTTCTGCTGGTACTGGGCCATGGCCACACAGTCCTCCAGGAAGCCAATCAGAGTCCCCACGCTGCCTTTCTGTTGGGCGACCGCCCTCGCTGCCGTGGGGTCGCCCTGCGCGAGGTTGGACAGCACGGCTACCGCCATCTCCCGGCACACCTGGCTCTTCCTTTCGCCCACCAGGCGCACCAGTGTGGAGAAGAGCTTCTGTTGGCGACTGAAGGGCGGCGTGGCGAGCAGCAGGTCCACGTTGCAGTCCTTGATGCTCAGCTTGCACAGACACTCCAACACGAGTCTCTGCGGCGTGAGTGACGAGAATCCGCCCATCGTGGAGAACGGGTCTTGCGCCTCGGCGGACGGGCACACCATCCAGTGCAGCAGCCCGTCTAGGATAGGCAGGCAGATGCTCTCCGGGTACAGCGACAGGTCCAGCTGGCCCGAGATGTTGGCCAGCGTCACCAGCGTGTTCTCCCTGAGCGCCGCCAGGCAGTCCCACCACCACTCGTCCGTGCTGCACGCCAGACCCTGCTCCTCTTCCCGCTGGTAAGTGGGTGGAGTCCGTTTCCTGCGTGGGTGGCGGTGGTGCAACAGCACAAGCTGGCCCAGGATCAGCACCAGGCCGGGGTGCCGTGACAGCACGGCATCGTTCCCGGGCACGAAGGAGAGGCTGCGCACGATGTTGGAGACGCAGACGCAGCGTTTGGCAAGCGCGTCCTGCCACGGCTCGGCGGTAGACAGCGGGGCCTCGTCCCAGCAGCGAGGCTCGTCCTCCAGCTGGCTGATGGGACTCTGAGCTGGTGAAGCCTGACCTCTGACCTCTGAGAGGACAAAGAAAGCAGAATAAGATTGAATGGGCAGAAACAGAGACGCCTGGTGGTGGAACAGCAGTACTGCAAAGGAATCCACAGCACGACCCAAAAACATGTTTTCAAAACCCTTTTTAAACATTTTTATGCTAAATAATTTATATAAATAAATAAAATGTAAAGCCAATTTTACATTTTTAAAAATGAATTAAAATTTTAAAAACTGTAAATTTCAATTGCAAAAAATGTAAATGTGAAAACAACGTTCCATGAAACTGAGGAACGAGTCATAACTTAAGTTAAAGAATTTAAAATACTGTGAAATAAATGTTGAGTATTTATAAATATTTATAAATATTCAGATCTCCTCGCTTCAAGTCTTACCTTCTCCTCCATCTGGCTGGTTTCTCCCTTCTCCTCCACCCAGCTCTTCCTTGCCTGTCTCACCCTCTCGTCCGTTTGCCTTCTCTTCCCACTCGGGCGGGTGCAGAGGGGCGGAGCCTCCTGTGCGGAACTCAAAGTGTGTCAGGATGTGAGTGGTGGAGTCTCCTCCTCCGGCCTTCCAGTGGAGGAGGCCACTGATGAAGCCGTTGGGTCGATTCAACTTGGCCCAGCGCTCCTCCACCTCCTCCCACCCATCGCCTGTCTCCACCCTGATTGGCAGCTTGTCGTACTTGCTGGCATGATGGGGCCGGGCCTCTGCTTGCTCCTGGTGCTCCTTCACCTGTGCTTCTTCTTTGACCACAGGTTCTTTCCCTTCCTCCTCAAAAGGCGTGAGCAGCGGTGGTGGCGTGTCCTCCGCCTGCTCGGCTGACCACGTCTGAATCTTCTGCTCCAACGCCGTCTGGTTGTCGGATTCGGACGCAGCGGCTGGCATCTCCTCCGTCACCACCTCCTCCTCATACAGGGGTCCCAGCAGGGATCCCGGCCTCTCGGTTCCCACTTCATATTCCTCGAGGATGCCGAAGATCTGGATCAGGCAGCGGCGGTAAAACTCCACAATGAGCTCCAGGAAGCCCGGTAGCTGCAGGAGGAAGAGGAGAAAGGTCAGACAGGCAGACCTCAGACACACGGACGACGAGCAGCGAGGAAGACGAGGGTCTGACCTGTGGGAGGCTGAAGGAGCCGACGGTGCTGTCGTCATACAGCAGGATATTGATGGTGTCTAACGCCCACGTGCTCTCTGCTAATAGGCCAGACTTCAGTGACATCATCACCCGCCATGCCTCTGGGGTTCCTGACCAATAAGAGCACAGAGTGAGTGTAAGCTGACCCTGCCTGCCGGCTGTGAGAATGAAAACCTGAAGAAGAAACAACTCACTCTGGTGTGTGTGTATGTGTGTGTGTAGCACCTGTGTCCTTGGCGGTGAGCCGTCGCCGTGGTTTCAATTTTGGGGGCGTGGCCTCCACAGAGCCATGGGGGAAGCTGACATCCCTGTTGATGAGGGGGAGGGCCTGAGTGGTCGACGGTCCTTGTGGCGCTCCTTGCACCGGTGGTTTCTTCATGGAGGGGAGGTAGGGGGTGCTGTTGGGTGACAGCGAGCCCCCCATGGGCCGAGGAAAGGTGGAGGGGCTATGAGAGCGGGCCACGTGGTTGGGGATGGTGGGCGTGGCCTGGAAAGAGGCAGGAGGCTGTCTGGAGGGCAGAGGAGGAATGGAGGTGGTGGTGGCAGCTGAAGAATGGGGGGGGTATGGAGGATGGCGCTGGCTCGAGTGACCGGGGGCCCACTGGCCTTCCTGGGGGGCCCTGCCCTCCTGGTCATCCCCTCGGTAGGCGGGTCCCTGACCCTGCCGGCTGTACGTGTAGCTCATGTCTGTCCTGGGGTGCCACATGTTGGCATGCGGCCCTTCCCCAGGCCCCCCAGACACCGTCGCCGGCCCTGAGCCCATCATGCTGTGCTGCGGGGGGCCCTGGCGCTCTCGGCTGTAAGGATACGGGTACTGGCCCTGGATGGGCCGGCGCTCTGGGCCCATGTAGCCCCCACCTCCTCCGCCGTAGGCAGGGAACATGTCAGGCTGCTGAGAGCCGTACTGCTGCACCGCAAACGCCTCCCCCTCGTGACGCTTCGCCGCCGGGTACATCCCCTCCATCGGACGCTTATAGCCCTGCAGACAAACACCAGAACTGAATCCAGACCTGAAGACCCCCCTCAGGACCCTCCACTGACATGATTTATCACACCAATCAGGACTCGTTTAGGGCGCTCACCTGCTGCTGAGGGTACAGGGGCTGATGGGAACTGTAGGCCATGCCGTGAGGAAACTGCTGCCCATAACTGTCATGGCCGTGCCTGAAGAGCCGACACAGGAAATGTAAATGATCAAACGATCACCTTAAAGCTGTTTGAATTCAGTCAGAATTCATGTCTCCCGGCAACAGAGTCACAAACACACGTGCTAGCTTCTCCTCTCTGATGACATCACATGAAAGACCTACCGTTGGTGGGGGAATCTGTTGGTGGGAAACATGCCAGCTTCATTTGCAGACGGGCCCATGCTGTTCTGGCCTCCGGGGGGCGCCATGCCTCCCTCAGGACTCATCACATGATCCGGCCTGCAGAAGACAAACAGATGAACTCCTGCAGCAGAGACACTTCAGCTGTTTTTATGTTTAAAGTCATCGCCTGACTTTTTTAAGCCTTGTTTAGACTTTGAGAATCTTTCTACTGAAAGGAAAACCGTGAAAAAGCTTCTGAAAGTATTTTTAATAACTGTTTAGAGTTTTCTGACTGTGTCATGATGATAAACAATTATACGGGTAACCTTCTTAATACAAACATAAAGAAAAACTGTGTGTACAAACAGCAGACGTGCTGCAGGGGAAAACTGAATCACTCACAGGTATCTGCACTCTTTCATTCACAGATTTTATATAAATTCAAAAAAACTGGACATGAAAGACATTTTTTTTAGTCTGTGGTGGGAATACAGCGGCTGAGTTCACACAGACTAATGCTTCATTAAATCTTGAGCAGTATCTCACCTGCGCTCGTAGCCGGGGCCGTAGGGGTACTGGGGTCTGGGGCCCATCCCTGCCAAGGGTCCAGAGGGTGGCCCCCGGGGGTACATGTCCTGCATGACTCCACCACCGGCCATCTGACCAGGACCGAAAGCCTCTCCGGGACCTGGACCTGAAGGCAGAACCAAAAACCTGCTGTGAACCCCGGAAAGACACACTGATGGTGAGCTCTGCGTTAAACTGTGAACCCCGACGGGAAAACTGGCTCGGCAGTGATGTAATGTGATGTAATCTGCAGCAGCTCTTGCAGTCAGGCTGAAAGTTCAGGCTTCCACCACCAGGGGGAAGCCAAGGACTGAATACAGCAGAGCTCAGAATCAGAATCAGAATACTGCTCTGATATTGATCCCTAGGGGAGATTCTGTATAGAGAAATATAATAAACAGATGAAAGTACAAATAAGGAAAAAAAAAGGAATAAGTAAGAAAAAAGCTAAACCAACAAGAAAAAGTAGAAGCAACTGTAACAGGCTGCAGGGCACATGCGCACAAAGAAAAAAAAAGAGCTGCACAGATTACTGCTTCCTTAAAACACAAAGTGTTATCAGTGTTCCTGCTTCTCTAACAAACTCTACTCCACGAGCTGTTCCCTCCTTACCCTTCCTTGCTCCTCCATAAGAGTCTTTGTTGGCATCATACTGCATCCTCATAGGGTCTCCTGGACCACCACCGTGCTGGTAGGCGGCACCACCGGGTCCCAGGCCTCGCTTGCTGTGGAAGGCTGGATCGCTGGCCTCAGAGAACGGGTCCTGCAGACTGATTCCTCCCACAATCCTGAACATAAACCACAGACATGAGAGTCACATGAATGTGTTTGGGTTCGTGTCATTACCTCGACTTGCAGCATAAAACCTGCAGGCGAATTGCGACACAGCGGCTGTAGCTGCTAGCTTTCTGCTAGCTTCACCTGAACTGGACCTGTTGGACCCTTTTTGGTGACATCATGTGGCCAATAACATGGCTGCTGTGAGGTTACTGTACTCAAAGACTGAGCCTGATGTTTAATTCTGAGGTTTCACAGTTTCGGCTGTACAATCGTGATGTGAATGAAAACCTTTCAGTTCCCCTCGTTGTGGCTTCTTCATGTTTATGTTCAGCTTGCTCAGGTGTGTTTAACACTGAATCTCCACCCCTACCTGTTTCCAGGCTGGGGGCCCATGTGGCTGTGCGGGGTGGAGGCGGGGGTCGGGGGCTTCAGGTCTCCCGGGGCCTCGGCCAGGGAGCTGCTGCTGGACTGAGGGGTGTTTGGACCCTGCAGGGAGCCCGAGTTCGCTGCAGAGACACAGACCAGAGTGTTACATCATCCTATGACATCACACTGCAGGAGCTCAGACACGCCTTCATCATCAGCTGCTGTCTAATCGACTCGCTGACTGACAAATCACTAAATTTTACATTTCCAAACAGTTTATGGGAACACTTAGTTTTGACTCAAACCTCGTTTTACAAACCAAACATTTTATCAGTTTGAAAACTGCAGCTTCATATTCCAACTACATCAGACGGTGCATCGCTTCAAATCAAAAATCATTTTTTTCTGGTTGGAAACTGAAGTTTAGACATTTGACTTCCTGTGACATCTCTGAACTTTTGTCCACATCATGATGGGCTTAAAGTAAGTGTTCAAATCAAAGTTCAAAGTTTGGACACGATATATATGAAAAGAATTATTGGAAGAACATTCAGCAGCTGATGAGGTTGTTTGGCATCAGGTCAGTCACATGACCGGGTATAAAAGGAGCTTCTTAGACAGAAAGAGCTTCACCAACCTGCAAAAAGGGCATCTACAGGCCAAATAATGTTCTTCACTGTGAACATCTTATCATCTAAAGAACACAACATCATCAGCATACTGAGAGTCTGGAGGAATCCCTGTGCACAGGGACGAGCCGATAGCTGTGACCTTCACTACTCTGTGATAAATCAGTGCACAGGCTCAGGAACACTCCCGAGCAGCTCGGCGTGCTGTCCACACGAGATCTTACAGCTTCATCACGCAGAGAAGAAGCCACGTGTGACCACGTTAAAAGCTCGTTAAAATGGACGGAGGCACAGAGGAAACTGATCTGAGGTCAGACTAACAGAGAACATCTGGAGCATGATGAAACCGAAAACAGGACGAAGCAGAGCCAAGTCTGCTAACGTTCCTCTGTGAAAGTGCAGCAGCTGCTCCCGTCACACACTGATGTTCTCAGGGGAACACGGAGCGTTCTTACTTTCACTGTTATCAAATTCAAAATTAATCTGATGTTAATTCCACAAAATTCACTTATTACAATAGAATGCATTCATCATTCTGTGATTTGACAGTTAAATTTAAGATGTTAGAAATGTTTTGAGAGCGCTGTCGTCGGTCTGCTGTTTCTTTGGTGTTGGTGCGTCTGTGAAACTCTGAGAGGACAAAAACAAAGAGACGACTCTGGGAGTCGAGTTGAGGAGGGAGAGAGCGGCATCGTGGGAAATTAGGTCAGTCTGAGGTCACTGATGTTTACATTCACACTCTCCTCCAGCCTGCCTGACAGCTCTGTGTGTGTGTTACATAATCAGCTCTGTGTGTGTGTGTGATCCCTACAGCAGCATCAGTAACACCTCCTTCCTCACACTCTCACTCTTGTCTCTGATTTTTACACTCTCAGCTGGAAACAGACACAAAGCTGAGTGTGAACCTCTGTCAGAGGGTCTGTCTCAGGCCACGCCCACACTACTGCGTTTTCATTTGAAAACTCATCGTTTTGTCTCCGTGTTGTCCTCCCGTCCACACTGAGACGGAGTTCCTGGTCAGGGAAAACGGAGCATTTCGATACGCTCTCGAAAACACATACATTTGTAAACGCAGCGTTTTGGCGTAGTGTGGACGGCCAAACGGAGACTTTTAAAAACGATGACGTATGTTAGTCATATGATGCAGTCATGTGACCACTTCAACCAAGATGGTCAGACGGCATCGTACCGCAGTTGTTTTGTTTGCTCAAAGTGTTTAGTGGCCGTGTTGAAGGTTAATATGATCATTTGTGACTCGGAGCAACAGCTCCGCCTCATCATCATTCCATTTGACACATTCGCTGCTTTGTCTCGCCATTTCACCGCCCGTTTTAAAGAGCCGGTAAGTAAATAAACAATAGATGGAAATGACGCAGGTCGAGTCGTCTAACGTTTCGCGCATGCGCGGTACTGGAACGTAAGTGTTTTGCGCCGTTTTAATGTGGACGCGCAACTGGGTGAAAACGACTCAAAACGATGGCGTGGACGCCGAGCGTTTCCAGGCGAAAGCTCCGTTTTCAGATCCACCTGGACTAGTGTGGGCGTGGCCTTACCTGGTGAGGGCGGCTGAATCTTGGCCTGGAGGGACAGAGGTTTCTTGGCGTCTCCGGCAGGCCCCGCAGCCTCAGGCGGCGGCTCCTCGCCACGCTCCATCTTGCACTCGTAGGCGAACAGGTACTGGATATACTGCTTCTTCAGCGAGCTGGCTGAGCTGCTGGACGTCCCCACGTTCAGCAGCGACGACAGCTCCCGCCACTTCTTATTCTTATTCACCTGAGAGCCAGAATGGTGACACGGATTCAGAGATACACGGACTGCAGGAACGCGTCACTGTATTTATTTACCAATCGATCTCCACCACCTGGTTAAGGAGGCATAAGGTGAACCCTGAAGGAGGAAGAAAAGGAAACGGAAAGAGGGTCAGTGCTGCCTTACCATGGCCAGTCCTCCAATGTCACGGACAGCCAGGTACAGCCTGCAGAGGTCCAGCGGCTTCTTCCCGACGGCGGGCAGGTTTGGGACGGGCGTGCCCCTCTCCTCCATGAAAGACAGGTATCGGTCCACCCACAGCTTCCTCTCTGGCTCAGAGCCCATCTCGTACAGCCGGGTGATCTTCTCGTTGGTCATGGTGGCCACGCTGGGCTTCTGCAGACACAGGGAGTACCTTCAGCTTTACGCATCGTGGAGGCGGAGCCAACATGTCAGAGATGCAAAGGAACCTCTGAATAAGACCGACACGCCCACACCTGTCTACAGGTAGCAGGCGACAGTTTCCAGCAGTCAGTCACGAGCGGCACTTTAAAACCACAGACAGATCTTTCACATTACTAACAGAGATCAGGCAGAAATTCTGAATCACAGTCCGAGAGGCCAATGTGGCAGCAGCCACTGGCGTGGAGGGAGAAGCACCCCAACCCTCAGCTCGCCGCTGCTCTGTCCTACGAAAACTCCGATCAACATGGCGCTGGAGTGACGGCAGCCTTTCCAAGTAGCTCTGCAACACCGTACTTGTTTCTTACCTTTTAACTGTTTTTAGACTAGTTTTTCAAACTTTTTTTCACCTTCCTCTGGTTACTTTACTTTCTACCTCTTAGATATAGCATGGATAACGTACTTTTTAAAACTTCTGGAACCAGCTCCTTCATCTATTCGAGAGCGGAGCTGCTGGCACTAAACACAAAGACACAGACCGGCATGAGACACAGCATCCCGGCCGAGATAAAGAGGAGCTACAGAGGCTGCAGGGCTGGAGCGAGGAAAGCGGCTCACCGGAGGCGATTCAAACCATCAACCCCGACAGTGACAATGGGCAACATCAACTCGCTACAGAATAATTTTGATGAACTGCCTGCTTTGAACAACCGCCGACTCTACCGTGAGTGCACTTTGTTTATCTTCACGGAGTCGCGGCTAAGCGAGCTAACGCCGCAGGATTTACGTAGACCTATGTGGATTCACATCCGTGAGAGCGGATAGGGACACACAGGCAGCGGAAAAGACTCATTAACGGTGGTGGAGGAAGTACTTAAGTTTAGTACTTAAGTAAAAGTATAATTACTACATCAACATCTTACTTAAGTAAAAGTCCTAAGTACATACTTTTAAATTTACTTTAAAGTATTTTTTTAAGTAAAAGTACACAATCGGTTGTCTCAATGTCTGGGCTGTTCAATTGTAATAATCACAAACAATTTCTATTGTGTACTGGAAAGGGTCGTTGTGCAAGCTCTCTGCAATACTGACACACTGTAGAAATCTGGTTATTTACTTATTATTACTCATTAAATAATAATTAAGCCAATTATGACATTTATTTTATTTTTACTATACTATTAAGAGCAGTAAAAAAAACTCAAAAGTACACAGGTGAGTGTTATTCTGAACCAGAATAAACTGGTCAAATTTGTATGACCAGTTTATTCTGCTCAGCATTAGCTGCTTTAGTCCTTTACCTTGGCCTGCATGGGGAACACATAG
>VUQR01017147.1:0-18502 GCA_015108515.1 Hemichromis elongatus
TACCTAAAAATCAGTCAGACAACTACAGCTCATTCAGAACTCTGCTGCTCGAGTCCTCACTAAGACCAAAAAAGTGGACCACATCAGTCCAGCTCTGAGGTCTTTACACTGGCTGCCTGTCCGTCACAGGATAGACTTTAAAGTTCTGATGCTGGTCTATAAAGCTCTGAATGGTTTAGGACCAAAATACATCAGTGACCTCCTGACCCAGTATGAACCTTCCAGATCCCTCAGGTCATCTGGATCTGGGTTTTTATCAATGCCTAGAGTCAGAACCAGACATGGAGAAGCTGCATTCAGCTTTTATGCTCCATACATCTGGAACAAACTCCCAGAAAGCCTCAGATCAGCTGAAACACTCAGTTTATTTAAATCCAGGTTGAAGACTCACCTGTTCTCTGCTGCATTTGAATAAAGCACCAAATCTGCACTGTTTCACTTTTAAGCTTAAATTGCAAAAATTACATTTTAACAACTGATTTTATCTACTGTTCCTTTTTATCTACTGCTTCTTTCTTTCCCATTGTAATTCATGCTTTTTATTTGTTTTTGTTTTTTAATGTCTCTGTAAAGCACTTTGAATCACCTTGCTGTTGAATTGTGCTCTATAAATAAGGTATAAGTATTATTAAGTCGTTTTTAAATAAAATATACCTCAGGTGTTGATTCTGAGGCCAGACTAGATTGCTTTATGATTTTAAAAGAGGCACAGCACTGGAAAAAAATCAAGATGACAATTTGGTCATTACTACTGCCCTTAAAGCAGTAGCTCAATGTTTTCTTAAAAACTTTTTCTACGGCTGAAAAAAACAAGTTTGGATTTCTTTGGAGGATCCACAACAACACCAAGATTAATTGTCAGGTGCTTTCACCTGTTTGATAATTAAGCCCACATCAAAAGCAGGCTTGTGTGAGTAACATTTCTCACTTAATATAATATCTTCTGCGTCAGGATACTGAAAGTTATCAATTATCGCATTTACAGCCAGCTGCAACTTTTTCTGCATCATCCTCAACATGTAAATACTGCAGATTGTCGAGTATTGTGTCATCGACATTAGCTGCTCTGGTTTCCTCAGGAGTACCGAGAGGATGGACATTTTGGGCCTTCTCCTTAGTTTCTGCAGACTTATCGCTTTCTTCTTTCTCCACGGGTTGCAGTTCTGTGCAAAATTTCTCGTCATCTTGACTTTATCGTTATCATAGTGTGACGTCTCAAAGAGGATGGTTGTTTGCCGTTCAATAAAGGGCTAAATGCGCTGAAATGAAAGAACCATTTGCACCATTAAATTATTATTTAAATGAATCATTAATATCAAATAAGAATATCTATTAAAATAATGTATCAAATCATATTATTTAAATGATTAATTCAGGCAGTTTAAAAACATTCATTTGTTTCATTATCTAAGTGTATAATGGTATAATATGGCAGGCCAAGCGTGCCAAAAGCCATTCATTAACTTTATTGATCACAGTTGGAAATAAAATATTAAACCATTCAGTAAGTATATTGTTAATTTATCAAAACAGAATTTCCTTTAGATTGAAGGCACATTTATCATTTTTAAAATTAAGTATATCATGTTTCTTGTATCCCGGCATCAAGAATGCCAAAATGAAATAACTAAGCGCCTTGAGGCAACTGTTGTGATTTGGCGCTATATAAATAAAATTGAATTGAATTGAATTAAATACATTAGTACACAGTTAAACACTGTATTTGCTGTTTTCAGTGTGGCCTAAACATTTTAGAAAACAGCAAACTACTGTGAAATCTTATGGTATTATCACAAACTGTGCACAAAAGATCGCCATAGCAACTGTGATGACATTTTAAGAAGGTCATTTTTTTCCCTTAAAATAGGAAAATCAAAACTTTTCGAATTATTGGAGAAAACTTTTAAGTAAGAATATTTGGGGTTAAAAAACAAAAAATAACTTGGTTCTTTAAAACACATATTCTTCAATGTAAGTGTACAGATCCTACCAGCTAAACATAGTCAAAGCTGGCTGCCTCCATTATATTGACATAAAGATTCTGGGCACGGACTCTGGTGATTCAGGACTCAATATCCTGTTGGAATCACATGAAAGATTGTAAAGTTTGTTACTTGAACTCTGCAGGGAACAAAAATATGTGCAGTAGATGTAACTGTGTGAGTTCCTCCAGCCTACGAAGGTCTCGCATTGACGTCAACAGAAATGATGGAAAATCACAGATGCTGCTTGTTTCACTAGTTTTTAGAGGAGGCGTGTGCCGACAGGCTGTGGTTAATCAGAGAGTGAGTCGCACTTTCAATAAGCTTCCCGTATCAAACTTTACCACCCAGCGAGCGATAACAACGTTCGCTCCACTGAGACGACGGCTGTGTAGTGAAAGAGCCAGCGAGCACGATTTTTATTGCTGGGTTACTTTCAGTTCGATCCAGCAGTGAAAGTGTTTCTGTGTCGCTGCTCTCAGCAGATTCATGAGCCTGCAGACGCTGAGGAGGTCGTATTTAACGTGGGCTTTATTGCCTTCAAACATGATCTAATACTCAACATCAGAAGTCAAGATCAACGGTGTCTTTGATAAATGTTTTGTGTACAACCATACTCATTCATTATGCTCCATAAAGCAATCAATTTAAGGCATGCACAGGCACAACGAGAGTCTGGTGTCAGGAGACAGCAATCGATAATAAGAGGACATAATGAAGTTGGTATACTCATGCTTACACCATCACCTGCCTTGCAGTTTCTTCTTTGTTTTAAAAAGAAAAAGCAGGAAGCAGATCTTACTGAGCAATACAAACAGTAGATTACCATGTAAATACAAAAGAGATTCAGAGGATGAGAATAGAAATATAAAAATACAAAGATCAGGTTATCAGGTGTTCAAAGAGCATTTACAAAAGAAATGAAAATGACAACTGGTGTAACATAAAGAGTTAAAGTTGGCATCAAATGAACGGACCGTCACTAACTGCAGCTTCTATACAGCGTGTACAGGTGTGTGTTCAAAATGAGAAGCTCTTGGGAAACTTTTCAGTATTTACCACAATTGTTTTTCAAAAATTAATCCAACAATGATAAAAATCTTTTAGGTATTTTGGAAAAAATGAAACTAATTGCATGATTGTTGATGAGTAAATTATGACATTGAAATATTTGGCTAAACATAACAGAACATACAGTACTTCCACACTGGTATTGGTTCAAAAATAGCATAAACCTAGTAAATTAGATTTTATTTACTTTGAATCAGATTGTTAAAAAAATGAGCATTAATAAAGTGGTAAATATCCTTATTTAATTTTTTTACTATTTTGTTGTTAGAAAGTAGATTTCTAGCTAACAGCTGCCGCTGATTTTCATATTTTGTGTTTAGCTAATCATATTTTGCATCATTTTATTTAAAAATATTCAGATCATTTCTTTATGAAGAACAAGACAGTGTCACCATGAAGCAGTTAGATTTAAATGTTTTCACACATCATAGTTTTGTGTCAGGATTAGCTAACTAGCTAGCAATGTGAATGTCAGCTTCCTTGTATTCAGTTAAACATTGCGCCTAAAACTTTACTGAAGTACAATTCCCTGTCTGGTCATAGTAAGAGTTATTTTCTGTCAGTATATAATGTCACAGAGTTGAATGATTATATTAAACATCATTGTGGTTTCATATAATAAGCTATACATAGCTATTCATGTGCATGCTAGCTAGGCAAATCCAAAAGTAATTTAGAATTTTTTTTTTTTTAAGTAAATTTCAAGAATCTGGCCAATCAGAAGACAGTGGGTTTTAGCTGGGGGAAGCATGAGAAAGATCTTGAAAAGATGAGCTAAAGACAGCTAGTATGACATCTTAAAAAAAAAAAAAAAAACTATTTCACTAAACGTTTCTTTAAAGATGATAAATGCTGGTTTCCAAACTCTTCCTCAGAGCTTTTCATTTCTTAGTGTAAGACAGCGTGATTCTTATAACACAGTTTTCTGTTTACATATATGTTAAAGAGATTTTTCTATTTACACGAGCTGTGCCGGCTGGACGGATGAAGAAACTTAGTTTTCTGAAAATATGTTCACAATCCAAACCCTGCATGTAGATATCATAATTACAATGGCTGCAGTGAAACTCTCACAGGAACAGAAGCACAAAGATTTAACAGTCACTTTGAAATTAGTGAAACCGTGTGATGTGCGGTTGGTTAATAAAACACGGTAGGCAGCTTTGAGAGGTAGCGCAAGCAAAGTCCGAATGAAACTGTGTAAGAGTTTAGCACAGCGGAAATCAGAAAAGCTAGCATTCATACTGATATCGAGCCAGGCGTTGGTTTTTTCTTCCTTTTTTCATTTTTATTTTTTGCATAATGTGATTAGTAAACAGGCATGCTACATACAGAACAGGAGTGGGCGGAGTGAAGGTGTGAATGGGATGGAGGTGACCTCGTGCTGCATTCATGTCATACTGGAAATATTTGTGTTAGTCAACGACACTTTTCTGATTTTTTTTTGATGTGAAAATACGGACAACAAAACACGGCGCTGAATAAAATTCTACATTTAACAAATGTTGTGACGCTGTCGACAAACATCTAATCCTTAAACGACATGAACGCAGCGCTACAAGACCCTCCTTTCCACCCCCCACCTCTGAGCCTGACCTCACCTGACCTTACCTGTACACTCTGATTGGCTCTCAGTTCAAACGTGTCACTTGATCTTCTTAAAGACCTGCAGTGCATTTTTGGCACCGAGGTGACCGCATTTATGTCTCAGGGACAAACCTAGGGAGGCTAATGGGTTACCTTCCAATTAACATCCCATACTGTTTATTTACAAAGTGCTTCTCAGTTAGCTCACCTGCTAAATCAGGCTACAGTCCGTATAAAAGCATTCTGTAATAAATACTCCAAGCATGCACAAGTTATAGGAGATGAAGGGCCACAACAACAGCTTATATCCTCAAAGATCCCCCAAAGTTTCTGTTAGCATGCACACGTTTCCACAGAGAGACGCTCCTGTGCTGTGCTGGTTGGCGTGCACTCTCCGGTATTTGACACAGCCCCACGCTGAGTCTCTGCAAGATGACTGGACGAGGACAAAGTGGACGTTTTGAGAGGTTTTCTGTGTAAAACTCAAGCTGTTAAATAGCCACTGTGCTCTAAATGGTGTCATGTCATAACCACAGTTACACACGACAATTTAAAATAAACATATTTCAGACATGTGGCCCAGAATCGTGTTTCAACAGCAATAAAAATTAGGATTTTAGGTTTCCTAAAGAATGTCTGGCTGCAGACAGTCCCTCCTGCCTCTGTTTACAGTGGCTTAGATGAATCATCAGGTAAACTCCATCACAAACATCTATGAGTTTGGATGGTTGATGATGCCAAAGCGGTTTCCCAGCTGCACACTAACCAGATTTGGGCATGTACTGTTTGATCACTGGTAGAGTGGCAGATTTAGTACTTCGGTCAGCAGGATTCATGCGTTAGGAACCATGAATGACTGAGCCTGAGGTCCCATATGGACCAGGACAAAAGTGTCATAGGTCCTATTGGGGCCGTAGGTACTGGCGAAATAAAAACATGCATAATACTGTCAACATGAGAAACATGTACCAAGATATTTAGCATTAGCATAGTTTAACTTGGTAATCAGAGACCATTAACAGAAATTAAAGGCTTGTAAGAAAGAAGGAGACACCTTATAGATCCATCAGACTGATTGCTCTGGTTCTACAAACTAATTACTTTGATGACTCCTGATGAATAACTGCAATCAAAAAAGTAAAATGCTAATGATGGGCCATAAACAAGCTACACCATGGTTGCGTGACTTTTACACATGACTTCACCACCTTTAAGCTCCTGTGTTACATGTACATGAACCTGTGTAGTCTCCTTTAGCCGCTTGTTAGTGAACACCTTATCTAGAACATGTTTCTAAGACAACAGGTCTTTTTAAACCAAACCATTCAGGAGACTCTATAACTAAGTTAAGTACTCAGGAGTTCAGGAGGAGTTCCTCCAGGGCTTTTTACTTTGTTGCATTTGCACTGCAAACAGGAATGGTAACGAGCCAGCTGGTGGCAGGTATAGATGGGTCAAAATCACACTGGCTTCAAGAAAAGGTCAGTAAAGCCGGGGCTTCACCTCTTAACATCCACATGTCGTTTATAGAATTGGAGCCTGTTTGGAAGACCCAAACGGAAAAAACACCTCACAAAAATAAAAATTCTAAAGACATGAATATATGAAACATCTTCATGTTACCATAGATAATAATTTAGCACATGAAACTTGGCTAAAACAAATTCCACCTGCAACCCTGAGCTTAAACGGGTTGCTAGTTACAAGGAAAAAATGCTCGTTGCCAGTGTTGCAACTTTATCCAATAACCAGACAAAGTGAACCTTGTAATCATGTCCAGGATTGATTGATGACGATGATTGATGATTTGATGATTTGATGATTTGATGATTTGATAAATAGTTTGATAGGTGTCAGTTAAAATGTTGTTTCCCCTGCTAGGAGAATAATTTAAAAGAATATTACATATTCTGATAGCATTAGCTTTAAGGGTAGAACTCAGAGGGTTAACAGGCACCAGTGTAAGGGTAGCACTACCTTTCAGACATATGCTAATGAGGCCAAGCTTAGAAACTAGAATCTCGACTCATTCAAAGATGAAGGCTGTCAAAGTTCTTTTGTAGCTATAAGAACTATGTCACAGCTAAGAGGTGCCTGATCCTTATGGAAAGTGGGCAGCAGCTGCTGTGAATGCTAAAGTAAAAGACTGACATTAAAAGGCCAGAGAGAAAGGAAGAATCGATCCGTCTCACATGAGATCACGCTGTGAGCGCTCAGAGGGAGTTGAGGTCTCTCAGTCCAAATGTAACCTCAATCATCCAAATTGATTGAAGTCTTGGAGAACATCAGGAATAACGTGGAACTTTCCATCACTTTACGTCCAATAAGAGCAAAGGGTGTGGTCAGGGAGAATAATTAATTAATTACTAGGACTCGCTTACAGTCAGATGAGCGCCGCTAACAGCCGGCAGTCTGAGCATCTGTGGTCAGCTCACGGTCTCTGATAACCTTGGATGGGACATGATGAATGTTATAGCAGCTCCAGGGGAGATTTATCATGAATATGGAGAGTAAACCTCAGAATCATGCCCCCGGTTTTTTCACAAAGACTAAGATACAGTGAAGCAGAGGAGGTCCATCTCTGTGCTCGTGTGCTGAAACAAAGATCCCTCTGTTTGTCCTTCTCCTACCTGCCTTCACAGTTCAAAGACTTTTACGGTTCATCTTCAGTTCAAGTTAAACTATCACAGCAGCAGCTTCTCCCAGTTTAAGTTCAGCTGAGACTGAGTTTCTAAATTTTTGGCATCAAACGGAACAAACCAGGTCCCCAGTTCGCACCACTACCAGACCATTAAGAATCCGAATAATCCCAATTCCAAGATGTCCATTTCCTTTCACAAGTGTGGTGCTGGGAAGCCGTCTGAGGAGGAGATAAGCTGCTACCACAGGATGAAATGAGCATCTGGTGATCCATCCTTCTCTCCAGATCAGGTGTCAGGCGTCAGGATTGGGTTTGTCGGTCGTGTCAGAGGTAGAGCGTCAGGCAGACCATGCTTGTCGTGCAGCAAGAAACAACAGCAAAGAACAGAAACTGGTTTTCATTCGTTTTATATCTGGTGCAGGCGCTCGACAACAATAGTGCTTCAGGAACAGGAGGAAACGGTGTCGTGTCAGGTTTGATGTTGTCATGAAGTCAGTCTCGCCATGCCGGTTGGTTTTAATCAGGATTTTAATATCACTGGAGAGAGATAAAGATAAAATTCACACAGATTTAAACTGGTTTTACATTTGTAATCATCATTTGAGAAAAGCTCGTAGAGTCAGCTTTAGGTCGCTTTTGTGGAGAAAATGATTGAATCATGAGACTTACATCCCCAGTTCAGGACGATGGCCGCTGTGATGATAGCGATCCCTCCTATAATGGAGACAACAGACAGCACCATGGCGTTACGGCCCAAACGGCGAGCACCGTCAACGTAGCCTTGCTGCAGACTGTTTCGGGACTGAAGGGAAGCAGAGAGCAAAGAAAACAAGCAACAAACTGTCACTGAGCATCGTAAAATAATGAAATGATTGGGTTGGGACAACAAGACAACATTATAGTTACTGATAAAAAGAAGAGAAAAATCACCAGATTAGACAGCAGACAATACTGAGTCAGTACTTCCATCAGCTTTCTGCAAACATATAAATGTTATATAAAGTTTTTCTGCCTGCAGGTCCATATTTTTATTGTGGGACCTCACCAAAGAACTGTCCATGCTCTCAGCTAAAATATATTCCTTATTTTTCATTCGCTAGCTCTTTCTGCAGCCCGAGTTCTTCGGGAAAAACCCATTTTTAGTTATTTTCTCTTGGTTAAAAACAGGTAAAATTCTTCTGTTTTTGGAGTTGTCAGCTCTTTTTGTCCTTAAAGATTTTCAAGTGTTTCTTGTGACTTATAAATAAATCCGAGCTGCTGTTAACTGAGAGGTTTAAATGTGATAAATTACACCAAATATAATTTACTGTCCTCAGATGTCATACCATCACAGAGAAGGTGAGGGCCACGATGTTGATGGGCCACATTGGGCAGAAGCAGGATAGGATGGCGAGGATCAGGTAGTCCCTCGGCTTAGACCCATCCACAGCGGCCTCTGTGATGGCACTGGGCTGGCGGGTGAGCGAGGGCCTGGGGGAGCCCATCGCTAGCGAGCCAGACCGGCTGCCCAAGCGGGGCCGGCCATTAGCGTGGCCAGCTGGCTTTGCATGCAGCTTGGGCGACACAGAGGGCGCTATGGGTGACGAGTCAGCCATCACAGGCGCAACGCCATTACCTAGAAAACAAGAAGCTGTCAGAGGGAACTGAAAATAACTGATAAGCAACCATCACCTCTACCTAGGGTTTTAGCTGTTGTTGGCTGTGTTCAGCTTCCCTGAAAGTATATTTCTCAAGAGCAAACCGAGTAAGGTGCTGAACTGCTTCACCGTGCTCTTTTCAAAGCAAGTGAATGGTTCTGCTTAAAAAATCTTGGCTGAACCTTTTTCTAAAAATAAAACACCTAAAAATAGATGTCAGGGTGGGGAAGTCAGGAAGCTCCAAGAGATGAACGAGCATGTTGTTTCTGGATATTCTCACAGCAACTGATTGTGATTAAAATGACGTCTAACATGAACATCCACCCATTTTGTTCTGCTCATCCAGGTCAGGGTCGTGGTGTGGGTGGAGCCTATCCCAGCTGTATACTCTGGACACGTTGCCAGTCAAGCGCAGGGCTAACACACAGAGCCTAATTTAGCCTGTTCACGTCTGTGGACTGTGGGAAGAAGCCCGAGTACCCGGGAGAACCCACCCAGACACAGAGTTTTGAAGTGTTGTTTAGTGTGTCTCTAGTAAATCCTGGACCTTTAACTATCCAACAACTTTTGTGACATTGATATGTGACACATGTAAATAAAGCCAAACCTGTCTTCACTCATTCTTGTTCTGGGAAGATGGATCAACCACTAAATCAGGAGATCAGAGGAATCAGAGGAAGCTCTTTTCCTCCAATTGTATCTTCAACATTCACTTTGATCACTAAATTAACTTATGGCTGTCTGTGAGGTAAGAAGGTACATTGACCCATAAATCAGTGACTCCACCTTCACTCTAAGCTCTCAACATCGACATCACTGCATCAATGCATCTGTCGCTGTCCCACTCCAGTCATGCCCTGCTCGAGAAAAAGACCCTGAGATGGAACCTGGAGCGGGCTCACATCTCTAGCTCAGCCTCAGACCACTACACACCCAGCTCTACAACACTGGGCAAACCGAGTCGACTAACCCAACAAACAAAGATATGATCCTGGGGCCACCTATAAATTCTGTCCAAGAAACTTGAGAACAGAATTGGTGACAACGGTGGAGTCCAACACCAACCACCGAATAGTCTGACTAACCAAACTGTCACGTTAAAGTCAGTGAGCAACAGAATCAAAAACATTTAATATCATAGAATAATAATGTATACTTTATTAACCCCCGTAGGGAAATTACTCCCCCTGCACTGAACCCATTCACTCAGTGAAGCAGTGGGCAGCTACCAATCCAGCACCCGGGGAGCAGTGGGTATGCTATGCTTAGGGGTACCTCAGGGTAGCCGTTCACTGGATTCAAACCCATGACCTTCTGATCATGGGGCGACCACCCTACCTACTGAGCTATTCCTGCTCCGTGAACTGAACAAAGGTAATGGTGGTAATGGTATGATTGGCATTACATTGAGTCGACTCAAACATCAGTTTTCAGTGACGCTACTGGAAAAGAAAACTTATCATGGCGGAGTTTTAGGGCGGTATTTACTGGTCTCCGTGTTTTCGCTGATTACTGTCAGGTGGTCCATTCCCTTCCCGTCCTCCGTGTGCTGGACCTCAGGAGCATTTGTCATTGAGGGTGAGGGCTGTTGGTCAGAGCTGGTTGGTTGAGAAGTCACAGCAGTTTGGGCAGCTTTTCCATCCTGCTGCGCGCTGATTGGTTGGTCTGGCTGCTGGGGTTCCTCCATAATACTGGGCTGATGGGTGGCGCTGGGGCTGGTGGTCATTGGACTGCTGAAGTTAACTGTAGAGGAAATCCAAAGGCAGGGCTCGATCTGAAAAGGATTACAGAGATGCAGTCAGTTATGTTGCTGCTATGAAAGTCATTAGGGCATCATTCTGATTATTGATTGGATGACTGATTTGGCTAAACCACCAGCTGCATAAATAAACAGAACGTGGTAGGCCAGACTCGTCGGGGGAAAGCTTTTCAAAGTCCTTGTATAATCTACTTTGCATGGTGAAGCATTGCTTCATTTAAGAATTCAATCAATGGCAACATGGAGCATCCAAAAGATCTAAACGTTGTTGCATCCATAATTTGATTAAGAGCCAGAGGTCCTTTATTGCCAGTCCTATCCATGTCTGCATTTATATAAAGCAACCCTCAAAGTCATTTCAGCATTACTGAATATATAACTGCCAGTGTAACAGCCAGCACTGCTCAGAGTTCATGTTTATCTATATCCACTTCTGGTGTGGAGTGCCCATGTAATCCCTCTAAGAGTCCTGGGTGTTGAGCTGGAGTGCAACTGAAAGGACTCCCGTGAGGAGACAAACAATGGACCGTGCCAACTAACCCAGGTTACCAAGACCCACCCTGGATCTAGGCCAGTGTGAGGGGTTGGGCACCAATACCTTCTGGCAGGGCCTTCGGTGCAACATGGCTCCACCCTCCTGTCAGACACCAACCCGGAGGAGCTTTAGGGGTTCAGTGCTTTGTGCAGCAATGCTTTGTTTATCTGATTCCTTCTATTCATGTCCTGATATAAAAACATCAACCTAAGACTTTTATTATTTTACAACTGAATACAGCATTAAAATGTTGCCACTCCTACTTCAACCATATTAATCATTGCAGTTTTGCTGAAGACATCAGGACGACCCCGTTTTGTTTCCATGATTTTGAATGTGTAGGGTCACTGTTGTGAGGAGCTGTATTTTAGCTCAACGCACAAACTTTTCCTTACCCAAACCAAACCAGCTTCTACTGCCTCAACAGGATGACCAGAGTGAGTAAAGCTTTAAGGTCTCCACCCCTCTCAATCTGCAGGTCTGCTGTGATTACCAGTAAATGAAGACATTAAAGACACCTCGAGTGTAGCAGTGACACACGGGCACTGAAATTATAAAGCTCTGTGTTGTAATTTCAACTTTGACCTGGTGGTGGCAGGTAAATACCTCCAAATAGTCAGGAATCCTGAGGCGTAGAGGTCATTGTCCCCATCTCGCTGCTTTGAAAGCAGAAGTAGAGAGTCGGGTGGAGCAGGCACCAACTTGATTATTCAGTTCAGAGCTTTTGGATGGACACTGGACTACATCTGACGCTCCTGTTTAAAGGTAACCTTCCAAGTGACCACGTTGTCATGTGTCAGTCAGTGGAGTGGCTGGTTGTTGATTCCATCTCTCGACTCAAAGACAAAAAATAGAACTTCTAATATAACGTGTGACTCCACAGATACAATCCAGGATTTAGATGTTTTACAGGTTTCTGTTGTACTAAAATACCCTTCTGTGAGTATTTGCAACATCACAACAGAGGTGGGACCAAGTCATTGTTTTGCAAGTCTCAAGTCTTTATCCTCAAGTCAGAGTCAAGTCTCAAGTCATTGGTGTACAAGTCCAAGTCTTAGATCATTTTTTCAAGTCAAGTCTGAAGTCATAAAATTAGTGACTCGAGTCTGACTCGAGTCCAAGTCATGTGACTCAAGTCCACACCTCTGCATCACAATACCACAAGCTCCTTTATGTCATCCTCCATTTTGATTTGGCGAGTGAAGCGAGCAGTAGCCTCCATCATCTTTATTTGCCATACTTATGGAAGTCCTGCTGGGCTTTAATGGGACTCCTGACGCCGGTCTGGAGGGACTCAATTCTTTTAGAGGAAGCCTCAAGTGGTCATTAGAGGAACTGCAGTTTTTTGGCACTTTGTCCAAAGTGAAAACTGTTTCAGTTTCATTTTGATAACTTTTCTTTTAAGAAACCAAAGAAATTTACAGAAAAGTTGATTTTGTATTTTTTTAATTAAGTTGTTCTTTTTGTTTGGATGATTTATGTGTTCTAAAAAGAGGAGATTAATAAACTAATTTAAATGGATCATTTAGCTTAAATATCCTGCAGTTAAGTTAAATCTACAGCCGCTTTCAGCAGGTTCTTTTCTCTCATAAGTTCAGTGTTATTAAATCACAGCATCCTGACAACGAGTCGGGAGACGCAGCCGAGGAGACATGATATTAAAACTATAATGAAAGAACAGGATTGCTGCTCTGCTGTCGTTTCTCTGACGTCTCAGGTTCAAACGCCGTCCGTCGTCTGGAGGTGTTTACCGAGGATGTCGTCAGAGATACTAAAGGAAACAAAGCCTCAGACGAGTCCTGTGACTCCACACATACAAACCACTTTGTCCCATTTATTTACCATTTTACTGATTAATGCGTTCATTTTTATGAAAAGTAAATAATAATGTGAGAGTGTAGAGTGAAAAAAGTTTCATTAGCAATGAAATAACAACAACATTGTTTTCTTCTTCTAAACATTTCATCTTGTTTTGATTACTTATCGGGTTGGCGGAGCGTCTGCGCTGTGATGTTCACAGTTTCTTTATCCTGAGCTCCTTGTTCTTAATAAAAGTTGAGATTCCTCCAAACGGACCGGGCGGCGGAGTTATTCATGAAATATTCAGACGTTTTCTTTGACAGCTTATCTAACAGCACCAAAGTTAAAAGCTGAAATTATGACAGCGGTGCGTCACAAAGCTCAGAATAATTTTGTCTTTCCAAAGGTTGAGAAAGGAGAGAAATATTTATAACACAGATCTGCAGCATCGGTGTGGGTTGGTCAGGTTGCTGGCTTTTTACGGTGACTCAACACTTTCTTGCTGCTGAGGTTTGTAGCTCGCGGGCCTTCGTGTAGGAGGACGAGATTCATGCGTCGGTGAACAAAGAGCACAGTAACAATCGTGTCATTTATCAGCGACTGAGAAGAGATCATTGGCTGTCAGTCAGTGTGCGAGTACGAGCAGACGGAGGAGTAATTACAGGCTCACACTCATCCAGTCACCGCTGTTTCTGTTTCAGACGTGCGGCTCCCTCTAACACGAGGTCACAGCTAGACTGGGCAGCGTGTGGCGGGGCAGCCTGAGCAAGATGCAGACGTCCTCCACCGTCTTTATCCTTCAACAGAAAAATGGGAGCCTGGAAACCAAAGAGCAAAGACCCCAACACAAGGATGCAGACACATGGCAGGATGTTTCTGATACGAGCAGTTCACCATCAATCAAATCAAACAGAGTTTGGATTCAGACACGTCTCAAAATGTTGTTTACACTGAAAAAAAATTAAATTTGATCCTTACACAAGCCTGAACAACACTTCCTGTTTCTACGATAAGATAAAATAAGACAGCAGATGCTTCATTAACGCTGGAAACACTGCAGAGTCCCAGAGTGCTGATGTTTCAGACATTTTCACATCTAAAGTTGTGCTGACCATAAAAGTTTAGAGTGTGAAGACAGAAAAGCTGAAGCAGCATCATTTTTCAGACTTTTTCAAACTTGTGCTGCGTTCGCTCTCGGTTCATTGCTAACCCCGCGCTCCTCACTGCGATCAGCAGTAATCTTATCGGATCAATCAGACAGGCTGATCGATGCGAGCGATGCCTGGAGGACGAGCTGCTTCCTAAAGAGCAGAGGCTCTGTCGCAGCTCCTACATCGCCGATGTAACGACTGCCAGGACTGCATCGATCGCTCGTCCCCCTCCCCGAGGACCCAGCGATGCAGCGCTGCTTCGCTGACTGAAGCAGAGTGTGTTATTACAGCACGAAGCTGCACGTGCTCCCTGATGCAGTGCAACCGTTTAGCAGCATCAGTGTCATTCGATGCAGGTCACAGGATACTTCTGCAAAACACCTCCAATCTTCCCAAGTCGCTGACGTGCTCAGCGTTCAGGGCGTCTACCGCTTTCTTCACCTTTTTAATCATTCGGCAAGGCGAGCACTCGGCTCTTTGTTCTTTTGCTGGTTACCTCAGGAGCTTAAGTTTCATTCGGTCTCATCCTGGATCTGTGCATTAAAACCCATCAATCATTTAAAATGAAATGCGATAGAGAAAGATGAACTCAGTGATCCTCATAGGGGATCAGTTGATTTGGGGGTTTTTCTCTGCATGTGTTATTGTAGGGTCTGCCTTACAATATAAAACACCTCGAGGTGACTGCTGGTGTGATTTGGCGCTGTACAAATAAAGTTGGATTGAACTGAATTGAATGATATGAAGCGGAAACTATCCTCAGAGATCAACCAGTTTGTGCATCAGAATGTAAACGTCTGTTTCTATGCTGACCGACTCACTGCTCTGACTCTGCTGGATGTTAGAGGAACTGCAGGTTTCTCATTTTATTATAAATTTATATTCTTAATGGTTTTATGCTATTTTGCGACCGTGGTTCGGGGGGTTGGGGCGCTCATCTTGTAACTGGAAGGTCGCCGGTTCGATCCAGCTCTCTGTCCTGGTCGTTGTGTCGTTGTGCAAGACACTTTACCCTACCGCCTACTGGTGTTGGCCAGAGGGGCCGATGGAGCGATTCTGTCAGTCTGCCCCAGGGCAGCTGTGGCTACAACTGTAGCTCCACCAGTGTGTGAATGTGAGAGTGAATGAATAGTGGAACTGTAAAGTGCTATATAAATGCAATCCATTATTCTTATTTTATAAAAGGTTGTGCAAGACTGTTTTCCAAAGGTTTCTAGTTTTCACGCAAAACTTTTGATCGTGATTAGGAGACACCTCGGTTTTCTCTTTATTCAAGATAAATTCAGGTGATTATCATAAAAACCTGACGCGCTCTGCAGCAGATAAACTTTTCAATGTCTTCATCCTCAGGTTGGAGCTTTTACTTCGGGAGCAGCCTTTAGAAAATCACATGAGCATATATAAGCATCAACTTACTATGGATAGAAATAGGAATCGTTACGAGCTCTACGCGACCCACATCAGAGGGTTTGTAGAAATATCTGCAGAAAAAGCACAAGACTGTTTTGGGTTTTTTTGGGGTTTTTTTATCTGCTGCGAATATTTCAGATTTTTAATTTAACAACCTGAATTTGCCTGAACATGGAGGCCCAGAGGCGTCCTGAATAAAGAAAGAGCTTCTGCTCAGAATGCTGGTTTGAATTATTTGTTAGACCCACGAACCTCAGCGGCTGCTGTTTGGGACCAAGTCTGTCAGACGTATGAACAAACCTTCCTATTAAAGTTTTACCCAAATTAAAAGGCTTCACAGTGAAACCTCAAAAACTATTTTTCCATAAAAAGGGGAAAAAAAAACTTCCCATAAAAATAAGGATATTTCATCATAATAGTAATAATTAATATGTGTGAGAAATACAGAAAAATAAAATAAAATTCTCACACAAAACAGAAAAAAGCATGTTGCTTTCATGTCCATCTTTAATGTACAGTCTGTAGATCTCAATGAGGAAAATTATTTCTGTGACTAAATCAAAAAAATCAATTGAATTAATTTAAATGATTTATTAATCATAATTCTGCTGATTACAGCGGTACACTGAGATTTTAATGTTGTGTCTAAATTCACATTTCCCCTTTTGTTCTCATTGGCTGGAGGAGGGTCAGAAGGTCGTTGATGAAGGGTCCTTACAGGAGCTCGGGTGTAACGTTAATTAACCTGCTGCTTCGTCCTGCCAGCGAGCAGCAGGACTAGCGCTGCGGCGGACGCTCCGGAGGGAGCGGCAGCAGGAAGACACGACCGTCAGCCATCAGTCTGGTGTTTCTAGCTCTGCGGCGGCGTAATGACTCGGGCTCTGCTGATGATTGTTTCATGCTGCTGGAGATAGAGCGCCAGTCAGCTGATGCACTGACATGATAGAGGCTAATGGCTGCTTCCCTGCACTCAGAGACTCTGAGCTTGTTGGGCTGTAGCTGCGAGGCTGTGGCACTAATCAGCCACAGGAGGCAAGAACAAGATGAAACAGCCTCACTGCAGTTTGACAAACATGAATCTACGACTCGTATCAGCTGATTTTACGCCACAGGCACAAAATGAATCCGTTTGAATTTTATGGCATGAAAAAAAAAACATGTTTGGAGGCTGGATGGGGATTTCAGAGCCGTGAGTCATTTCACTGTTCACTTCTAAAACAACTGACTTAGATTTGTCTTCTTAATGATTACACCACAGAGGATCTCCTCCAACGCCCCGCGGCGCTGAGGGTCCAGTTTGTTTTCAGAAGTCTGGATTCTCCTTTTTTCAGTTTTAGTGATAAAATCTTTTTCAGGTTTAGTTTGATTTTACTCTCTAGAACAGCCTGGATCCAGATTCAGATCGGCCTGCTGATGTTTTACGGTGGACAGGGACACCCCCACCGAGTTAGGGCCCACCCCAGCCATAATTCTCTCCGCCTGTTTGGAACAAACAGTGAAATGCAAACCTGTGCGAGCTTTTCTTTGAACAGGAACATCTTCCACCCCATGAGAGCCCCTTCGGCCTTGAGCCAACATGGTTTACTGGAGAGCTGGTGGATGACCTGATGGAGGTATGTAAGCATGTGCAGGAGCTGCAGAGCCAAAAGCACCAGAGGCGGGTTTTTAACATGCTCAGAAGAACATTCTTCATACGCTGAGTTTGACTTCTTTACTCTGGGTACAGCTGTCCGTAGGCACGTGCATAGATAAACATTAGAAGCATAAAGACTCAACTTTAACTACAAGAAGAACACAAGCCCTCGAACAGATGGATCAGTCTGGGATTGTAAGGAAGCTTTCAGGAGTAATTCCACAGAAGAGCTGTGGAAAATTCACTTAGATGCTCAAAAGCCAAATAAGACCAAGACCAGCATAAAACCCAGAGTCCCAATCCCAACATCCAAGTCACTGACTCCGAGATGATCCAAAACCAGCCTAAACCATGTTCGTGGGCTCACCTGATCCAAAGTGCTGCAGCAAGAGGACTGACGGGACTGGAGTGAGCAGCAGGTTTCTCCTCTATTGGCTTCCCTTCATTGGCTCCCTGTTAAATCCAAAACTTACAAGGTCTTAAATAATCAGGCCCCATCTTATCTTAATGACCTTGTAGTACCATATCAGCCTATCAGAGCACTTCACTCTCGCACTGCAGGCTTACTTGTTGTTCCTGTTCCAACCTGTTCTGGTTGTAGATGATTTTGTGAATTGGTGTGATGAGTCCTTCCTTTCACTCAATGTGTCAAAAACTAAAGACATGATTATTGATTTTAGGAAGTCCTCTTATAGCTCTTTACCTACTATCATTAAAACTGCCGATATTGGGATAGTTGAGAGTTATAAATATCTAGGTGTGGTACTTGACCATAAATTATGTTTTGAATCTCATGTTGACGCCACTTCTAAAAAAGTTCAACAAAGACGGATCTTTTTAAGGAAAATGAGATCTTTTAACGTCTCATCTGAGATGTTGTTTTTATTTTATAGAAGTTTTATCGAATCTGTGATGTCCTTTTGTATCGCTGCCTGGTTTGGTAACCTGACGGTGAAGAATAAAAGTCGATTGGGACTTCTGGTAAAAACGGCTAGCAAAATTTCAGGGCACTGGCAAGATGCACTTTTGGCCATCTACAATAGAAATGTGCTTAGAAAGGCTCTTTCTATTATTAATTGTTTGAACCATCCACTTCAGTGAGTTTGAGTTGGTGCCTTCCGGCCGCCGTTTTAGAGTACCTATGAGGAAGACTAAAAGATTCCAGGTCTCTTTTATCCCTACTGCATCTGGTTTCTTTAATGGCAAATAACTATCCTTGGACTTTCTATTCACTATTACTGTCATTATTGTTTATACTTTTGTTCTGTTTATTTTTATCCTGCTGCTAAACTAATC
>VUQR01017148.1:0-49643 GCA_015108515.1 Hemichromis elongatus
CTTTCTGCACAAGGTTTTTGTCACGACTGGGGCAGCAGTCGTGTGGAGGTAGAGGATGGATCCAAACGCGCAGTCGTAGTGATGCGTGAACGTTTATTTACATAGAAAATAGAAACAAAGGCAAGGGCAAAAACAAAACGTAACCTAAACTGGGAAAACTAAGAGACTAACCTACATACAAAAGACACTGAAGAACTCACAGAACGGCAGAGCAGAGAGACGCAGAAACATGAAGAATAATGCAGAGGAACACAGAGTAAAGCAGACGACGCGACAAGGACCACAGGCAGACACACACAATAAATACACGCCGGGTAACGAGGGAATCACACACAGGAGGGAGGCACAGCTGATACTAATTAGACGCGACGAGACACAGGCCTTCAAAGTAAAACAGGAAACACAAACTGTTTTACACACAAAACATAAGGACACAAAGAGGGCACAGAAGGGAGGACACTAAACACAAAATCCAACCCTCCTACTAATACAAAATAAAGATAAACACAAGAAGGTGGAAAAGAAACACAAAACACTGGGTCACTGACCCAGGATCATGACAGCAGGGTTAAACTTCAAATTGGAAACAAAATTAAATGGAAGCAAAGATTTCTGAAAACTCTGTCATTGTCGGTGTAGGTTTAGCTCTGATACTTTACTGAGATATTTTTGGTCTCCTTCCACTTTATCCTCTGCAAACAGTTCCACTTTTTATTGCTTTGTCTCCCCTGCGTGCAGACAGTCAGCTCCAGACCTCACTCTCAACTCACTCCTCACAGCGTCTGGAGCACACATTTCCAAAAATGAAAATATCAACTGGAGTTAGATAAGGTGGCCGGCACATAGCTAGCATAATGTGCTTTGATCTACTTCTGACACAGCAAATAATAGAGAGAGAAGAAGAGGAGGGGAGGGAGAGAGACTCAGCCAGAGGAGATAAGGGAAAAAAAAATCTAACCACAAAGGGGAACACACCCACTTATGTGACCAAAAAATCACTCCAGGATATTCTTTTGGATCTTCACACCACAAGCTTGTGCTCTTCTTCCTTATCGTTCCTCGCCCACTACAATCCCTGCCTCAGTCCCTCGCCATCCTTTCACCGGCTCCGCTCAATGACAACCAAAGGTCAAACTTTCCCTTATTTAAGTCCTCCAGCACCCTCCATTTGTTTTCATAAAGGAGATGATGAGGCTGTGATACTGTAGATAGGGGGAGGGGATCATGGCTCTGGTACAATCTGTGTGTCATCACATATGAGCCTGTGAAGGCAGGACACAACACATGGATGCTGCACATAATGGGAAATGACAATACACATGCAGAGAGGGGACCATACTTTTCTTTATCAGCGGTTTGGGATATCTTGAGTTTCTGTATTTGTAGTGGAGAGAGACTTTAGTACAAATGCCATCTGGGAATTTTCACAGAAAGCCCCCCCTCCCAACTCAAAATGACCAGACTAAAACGTACCGTTTCATGATTTACTGCTGCATGTCTATGCTGTGCTGAAAGTCTCTTTCCTGTATCTCTATCCTGTATCTTCACCTTTCTGGACTCCTTCCTAACTGACTTACTATTTAGTTTTAAACTGACACTGTACATTTTAAATGTACAGTGTGCACATTTGTACTCCTGTCTCTTTGTAGACCTGAATTTTACAGTTTAATTATTCAAAGTTTAGCCAAAATTCACTCTGAGACCCAGCGTGTCCTATTGGCTACACAGCAGAAAAAGACAAACCACCAAAACATTTCCGGCCAGTTATGTCAATGGCACAACTATAAGTTCTAGGTAGCTAACTGCATGCCCAAAGGTTCAAATACCACTGAACCCAAGGAACAGTAGAATCAGAGCCATTAAGGAAGTGAGCAACTTATTGTTTTGTGTGATTTTAATTTCAAGAACATTGGGACATCGCAAATTTACAACAAGGCAACAAGCCCTGGCTAACAGCATCAGATCCTAAACACTGTGAAACTGACATAATATTACAAATGATTTAAAGCAGCGATACAAAAGACTCCCAAAACTGGAGCAAGAAAATTAGCGCACTCTGGAATGACTGATGTAGGGGGCGCTCTAAGAAAAGAATTCTTTTTTCTTTTTTCCCCTCTGATTACTGAGCAAAAATGTAAAAGATTAATCTCTAGGTAGTTAGCACCTAAACCTTTGGAAGGGAAAGATAAATGCATAAGGTCAACAGGGGTCCTTACAATGGTGCGTGTGAGCATGTGTGTAGCATTGACTTCACAGAATTGACCTACATGAGCTGAGCGTTCAGGCGCACACCTGAGTGCGCCGAGCCCGGTTCTGACTCATCCTGCAAGAGTCAATCTCAAAGCTTCCAGTTCATAACTCTCACTGTGTGTGTGAGAGAGAGAGAGAGAGAGAAACCCGGTATCCACTGCCTGCGTCTTCAATTTATTACGTCGCAGCATGACGCACAGAAGAGGGAGAGTCAAGAGAAGAGGATGGAGGGAGTGAGGGAGGAAGGGATGGGTGGATGGAAGAAAGAAAGGAAGGAAAGAAGGGGTGAGTAATAGGGGAAAGTGGGAGAAGGGAGGAGGGAGGAGAGGGGGATTTTGTCAGACACCCAGCATGCAATGACCTTAGTCTTGTGTCAAGGCGGAGGTCTCTACCTCTCCCCCTCTCTCTCCCTCTCTCTCTCTCTCTCTCTCTCACACACACTCACACACACACACACACACACACACGCACGCACGCACACACACACACACACACACACCCTCACACACCCACACACACACACACAAAAACAATATTGATGTAGGTTATAAAAACATCAGTCCACACAACAATCCCACCTTCAGGTTTATTTGCTGGCTGCTTTGGAGCTTTTTGTCATCACACAGGACTTAATGAAACTCTGCTGTCTGATTGTCTGTCCTTTCTAAATTCTTGACATTGGCCTCAGTGCTGACATTGATGAAATACTATTAATGACCTGACTTTCTCTTCTGCTCCAGTTTCATCTTGAGCTCTGAAACCAGCGCTTTGTTCACAGAGTCCTGCCTGGTCATGACTAGCTTCTTTACAGGTTTGGGTGCCACGGTTGCTGAAACTGTGGGGACGACCCACTGCCGCTCCACTGGGAGGCAGAAAGGTGGTGGAGGTGCACAGGGTGGCGGGGGAGGTGGCCATTGTCTCAAAATTCTGCCAGCATTGTTGTTGTGGTTGACATTCTCCACGACTACCTCTGGTTCCCGCTCTTCCTCTTTAACCTTAAATTTCTGTTCATTTGTTTCGCGTTTCTTTAAGGGGTTCGTGAAAAGCCAGGTGTGCTGTGTCTTCGGCCTTCTCTTCACACGGCGGTTGGGCAGGATCCGGTTGGACTTTTTGTTGCGCATGAATGTTGCGGTGGAGATGAGGACTGTCACTATGATCATGAGACTAATGATACCAGCAAGCATACCTATGATTTGCAAAGGCTTGTTTCTACTCTGCATTAAAAATGATCCCAAAGGCCCCCCTTTGAGTTGAGTCTGTAAAAGAGCACAGGGAGAATTCACATCCATGGGAGTGAAGTCATACAGAAATATGTCCAGTGTATGTTTTGTCGCACTTTGTGCTTTTACCGTTTGGTAAAAGATACCAAAGATAAAAGATTAAATTTAGTTTCCTTGATGAACGATTGATTTTGTTGCCTGCTTTATCTCTAATCTTATTAAATTACTATTCTGCTCTTTTTATATTTTGTCAAGACAAGATCAGAGAGTTTGTATGGGAAACTAGCGGAGACCATTTAGCATCAGAATCAGAATCAGGTTTATTGACCAAGTATGTGTACACATACATCGAATTGGGCTACGGCTATTTCTTTCTAAGCATGTGAGAATGAAAATGAGAGTTTTTATATGAATTAAACACAAACGTAAATAATGTGTTTAATTTGGTTGGTTGTAGCGTCATAAAGTTGGCATTACCAAAAATACAGGTAAAACAAATTGTATATAGGATCATTTATATTGTGCTCCTGTACTCTTTTACAGACACAGCCTTGTTCTACAATAAAATCCTGTGGACATGGATTGCCACAAATTCGTGGTACCACATACTAATAACAACAGCACTGCTGTGCGGATGAGCTCAAGGCGAGCTTCCTTTATGGCACAGGCCTCCTTATAATCTTTCTGATCTTGCCCTGAGGTTGCACACGGGACTTTTTCAGAGAGCTGCAGTACATAACAGTTGAAATGAAGACCGTCAGTGAAATGGCAAAGCTGACAATGGTCAAACAAATCCCAAACACTGTCCCTGGACGCTTCCTTAGGCCCAAGAAGTATGAGAAAAATCTGGATTTGATCTGTAAACATGACAATTGCATTTGTGTGAGATTCAGTTTTGTATACCACCATACATTTCCAAAAAGAATATTATGGTATAGTACTTTGTATAGTGTTTTAAATTTGATGAATAGTTCATAAATAATATTAATAAACTGTGGACTTTTTGTTTAATATCATGCTGTTAACGTGGCCACTGGCACATTGCATCTGTGGCAGATGATTCATACAATGTAGACCACAGGTGTCAAACTCCAGGCCTCGAGGGTCGGTGTCCTGCAAGTTTTAGATCTATCCTTGATCCAACACAGCTGATTTAAATGGTTAAATTACCTCCTCAACGTGTCTTGAAGTTCTCCAAAGTCCCGATAATGAACTAATCATTTGATTCAGGTGTGTTGACCCAGGGTGAGATCTAAAACCTGCAGGAGTTCGACACCCCTGATTTAGATGCATAAAAAACTGGTATCTTTGTGGATTTATTATGAAGGCCTCACATAGATTTCATTGTCATATTGCTTCTCTTTTACTTTGTTTCAACTTACAGCTTCAGTGATGTCAATCTTGACGACGGCGGTGGTGGTGAGGGATGGATGGCCTCGGTCACGGGCCTGCACCACTAGCGACCAGGTGCAGTCTCTCTTCTTGGTGATGTTCTGAATGATGGCCATTGATTTGATGTAGGACTTCAGCATGATCTCCCCTGTGTCAGCGTTAATGTCAAAGATATTGTTTTCTGGCTCAGCTTTCATGATGGCATACTCGATAACGTTGTTGGGGACCTCTGCATCATCATCCACAGCCTGCAGACAGTAAAAGTACTGAAAATATTCACTTTTACCAAGTTTCATCTTATTTAAAGACAGCTGTATACCTCAATTTTCACTGGAGCTCCAATGACCATGGTCTTCTCGAGGAAGTTATCATAGAAAGCGGGTGAGTGGTCATTCAAGTCCAACACAGTCACAAAGACTTCAGCCAGGTTGTATTTCCCCTCTGTGTCCTCTGCCTTCACATAGAAGTTATACTTGGACCTCACCTCAGCATCCAGGCTTGCCCATGGCTGTGTGTAGATGATCCCAGAGTCAGGTTTGATCAGGAACCTGTGTACAATGATAAGTCTTCTGTAAACCGACTTCTTTGTACAATGAATATCAAAACACCACACAGGGTTAACTGATGGGGCCCAGAACCACTCCCAATGAGGTGAGGACAACCAGCGGAAAAATATGAAATAGAAATAAGTTGAATATTTTTTTGGGGGAAACATAAACAAGCAGGATGCCGACGTTTATATTACTAAACTTTAACCTGGTGCCAGATTTTCTTTAATTATGTGGTACTCTTGAGGCAAGATACAGTAAAAGATACAGATTATTTCACAAACTGACTTGTTTAGCTGTCCCACAAGGTTCAAGCACAAGGTAGTCAGAAGCAAAGAGCAGTCTATTTTCTCCTCCAATCCCATTAAAGGATTATCGCAGACGCAGGGCGGGCAGGCAAAAGGACTGTCTACTCTTGTGTACACTTAAGCGCTCAACCACAGAGTGTGAAACAGTGTAAAGTCTTCAATGTGAAGTGTTTATTCTCTCAGTTACAGAGCCAAAGCATGTGGTCATGCATTGCTTCGTAAAATCAAAGCAGCAATTTCGAGAATAATCTGAGGTGACACAGTTTCAAAATCAGTTTGACTAAACAAGCACGCACTAAGCTAAATCTCTCTCCTCTGCTTATTTTGGAAATCCTTGTCCGTGATGCCTTGATGTGACGTCACATATCTCTTCTAATTTATTGCTACAGAGGGGTGTAAAAATACTTTTCCCTTGCATTTGAGCAACTAAAGCAGGTGGTAAACTCATTCCTATCAGCATGTGCCTGTGGGTTTGTGTTGGAGCTGAATAGACAGTGAACATAAACATAAGACCAAAAAAAATAAAAGATTTTTTTTTTAAAGAGCAACAAAAGATCACAATGTCAAGATGTGTTTGTATTTGAAGTGTGAGAAAATGCAAGCTGTGGGTATACTCTGTATTATCAGAGAGAACTGTGCAGTGTTTGACTTGGAGAATGGATTTCTGCTGGGAAACTAATAAAAAGTGAAAAACACCAGTAAATCCTCTGGGCTACAGTGCTTAGGGGAAATAAAAAGAATCAAGTCGTGATATGAAAAAGTTGTGTGCTCTTATATTTTTGTCCAGCTTTCAGGCAGATATGCTTTCGCTACCGATGGTCATTTACAATGTAGAGCATTATTTAAATGCCTTATTCGTGAAGAGATTTCATTTATTTGAGCTTTCATGACACAAATGTACATTCAATATAATGTTTATTCCTTAAAATTTGTTTTCACTAGTAGAACATAGCCCAGGTGTCAGGTAAGTTTGCTATATTTTGCTATACTATATTTTAATTCTTTGGACTATGAATATTGAAAATGTTTCTCTGTGATCATTATGCAAAGTCTGATGAATAGACACAGTGAAGGCAACAAAGAGATGGCTTGTTTAGTTATCCTCGGCACATTTCAAACATTTTGATATATATTCTAAAATCAAGTTAATACTGTTTCTACACCAATGCATAAACATTGCTGTGTGAATATGTGGAGGGCTTGTGGAGGTGTTGCAGAAATGTTACATCTAAATATGTGCATGGAACCGCAGCATTTAAAAGGACTAATTTTGTTGGGTCCTACTGACAAAACATAAAGCTTTTTTATTGTACTTACAGCTCAGCCCCTGATCCATAGATGGAGTACTTCACTTCACCCCAGGGTCCTGAATCTGGGTCAAATGCCTATGGAGAGATATCAATGAATAAAATATGAATAGAATAAAATATTTGTTTTGAACATGAAGTAAAGATGAAATCAGAAACACCCATCATATTCAGATGAAAAAAAAAACAAAATTCATATTCACACAGATTCATATTATTGTAATTGTACTCATTCATTATTTGTAATTATTTAATATATATTTATCTACCCTGATCCAAAAAGTTTTTTTTTAATATGTCATTATATACAAATATCCATCCATCCGTCTATTCGACCATAGGACGAGAAGGAGGGTCTATGCAATTATCAATTTAACTGAATGACATGAAAGATCATAGAGAATAATATGCCATATTTGGTTGTAGATTAAATACCTGAGTTCAACACAAGTTTGTGTGGCCGTACCTGTCCTACACTAAACTGTCCTTCAAGCATGGCCAATGACCAGTACGGTGTTGACTTGCCTTTTCTCTTTCCTTTTCTTTTCTGTTTGCATCTTTTTTCATCATGAGTGAAAAAAAAATCTCCACTTTCATGCTGTCTGCCAGCATGGACTCAGTAAACTGAATGAAAATGTGCTCAACTGGAACATGATGTTTCAGGGGTCAGCTATAAAAAGACAGATTTTTGATGTCATAGGAACATCATCGTCATCATCAGCTAATCTTTGTGTCTGTAGCTGCTGGGATGCCTGTTCACTGTCTCTATGTGTCCAAGGTCAGTTGTTGGCTGCTCTTCTATCTGATTGAAATTGCCTGGGATCAAGGCAACAAACCCCTGTGGTGTTCACGCAAGGTCAGGACTTAATAATGAGCCTCCCTGTTGCTTTGAGCCCCCGTGGGGCTGGCTGATAGGAACAGACAAGGGCAAAAGATGGTTTGATCCAAATATCAATCAAATCGTCATGTCCTTAAGTGTTCATTTTACTTCAGCACATATTTTGATGCTGTAGAGGCATGTGCTACTAAGCATTAGGGGAAAAAAATGTCTGTGAATTTGGTGTTACACAACAAAATGAAAGTGATAGCCATCTGGCAGCTTACCTCGCCTAGCTTTTATCTACATGTTTTCACATATTATCCCAACTCTCACTGCTCAAAAAGTCTACATTTAGGAGATTAATAGCCCTCTTGGGCATTTTGTTCAAATCAGCATTCCTCTTTATCTCTGAGTGACGTACATTGGTGATGGCATGTATTTTTAGACAGGATGAAGAGACTGGCTCACCGTGACTGTGACCACATTGGAGCCACCGGGTGAATTTTCTGGAATTCTGGCAATGTAGTAATCTGAAGAGAATTTAGGAGCGTTGTCATTGGTGTCCAGGAGATGAATGACGATGTCCGCTGTAGCGCTGAATCTCTCTGGTGTGTCAATCTCAATGGCAAGGAGCTGAGAAAGAAAAAATATTAGAAATACACGTGCATTTTTCAAACTTAATTTTAATCTACTTTGGTGCTTGTATTTTTTTTGGCATGCTAGTGTAAAGAATTTACCTTGTATGTTAGAAAGTGGTATTTCTCATAGTCCATGGCAGCAGAGTCTTCGACTAAGACTGTGACTTGGGCCTCGTTGAGTACAGTCTGAGGGACAACTCGTAGCATTCTTTCTGGTCCAATCAGTCTCAGATTGAATTTGGCATTTGCACCCTGCAAATCACAAGCACGTCATTATCATATTCAAAAGTCAAGTGTGCTTTATATGCATAGACCTGCTTATACACAATAATCTGCATTTGTTGCAAATTTAAAGAAGCAGACATGCAGCAAAGTCCATTTTGCAATTAGCCTGTTTATTAAATATAACATCGCTGTGTCATTCTCTTATAAAAGTCATGAGTTGCAGCAATAATACACTGGCTAACACAGAAAGATACTGTCTGATGTTGCAACATTATTATCAGAGAATATGTTTAGTGAAAATCAGTCATATGGCTCATAAAGTACACAGAGCTGGAAACACAAAGACACTTGCATAAGCTGGCAAATGGCACAGAAAGCACCTTTTAATTGTGCTGGCTTACTTTCAAACTCATGCAATTTTAGAAGGATTGACTGTGATAATGGCAGGATTAAAGTCATTCTGAGGACAGAAACACAGACTCTGTCCTGAAAACTATGCTGTGCTATTGCTAATGTTGATTAAACCATTTACTCATTAGATAACAATATAATTATTACAGAAAACCCACGTTATTACATAAAAACCAGTCACTGTTACTCTTGGCCAGCTAAGGCACCTTTGAAAGACAACCATGAGTGGTGCAAGTGCTGAAAAAGCAAACTTGAAGCCTGTCACAGTCAGTGTAGAGAAAATGAGACAACAAGGGTGTTCACCTGATCAGAGTCATTGACAGTGATTTTCAGCCCCCGGAGGATCTCTCCCTCGGGTGGATGCTCGTACATGGTCAACTCAAACGTGCTTTGTGGGCCATTCTCTCCATAGAAAGTAGGCGGATTGTTATTTAGGTCCACAACACGTATCACCACCGTGGTGACCTCGTAGTCCATGAGTCTGCCTTCGGCGCTTACTTCTGAAGCCTGAACAGAAGGAGTAAACATCAAGGTATATTTATCACTCTTATAATCAGTAGACATGGGCCGATTTGGTATTTTATGTGAAAGTAGCTGTCTGTGAAGATCGGGGTATAAAGCAGTTGTTATATTAAAATAATGTAAGAGAACAGCAACTTACCCTGACTTTAATGTTGAAGATTTCTCTCTTCAGATAAATGGGGAGAGTCAACAGGGTGATGCAACCACTTGTTTTATTGATACTAAAAACACCGTCATCACCTGGTGAAAAAATATTAGACCGATAAACCTTTAAAAAAAAAAAAATATATATATATATATATATGTGTGTGTGTGTGTTAACTGTAGATTCCTTTGATGAAATGACTTACCATCATCGAATGAATAACGGATTGGATTTGGGTTCCCCACATCACCATCTCTGGCCTCAACAGTGAATATTTCAGATCCCTAGAGAGTAAAGCAGAAAGATTTTGAATTTAATAAATTGGTGTAACCACAAGTTCTTCAAAAGCCCTCTTTTTTTAACCACCATGTGGCTGCTGCAGTTAGTCATGACAAATCGCCAAAATCTAACCTTCTCTGTTTTCAAAGGCTCATTTAAATGTCACAATCCTAATTATTCTCATTTGGATGAAAGTCAGACTGTGTAAACTTGCTGTGATGAGATACTGCTGTGACATTTTGCAATGACTATAAAGCAGTGAAATGCCAGTAATTAAAGCTATGTGATGTGTCACAAAGGGGCCTTGGGTTTTGGGCCCTTTTGGTTAGCTAATGTGTATACTGCCAATGTAAAACCTAATAATTCCACGTGATGCTGCTTTATAACAGCAGTGTAACTATGATCTAAAAAGAAAATAACATAAATTTAGCCATACAATACAATTTTATTTATATAGCACATTTAAAAACCAGAGGTACGCAGAAGTGCTTCACAGAACCAATTAAGAGCAATAATAGATACAAAATTTTTTTACTGACAGTTGGGAGACATAATTAACTGATAATACACCATTGTACTAACTGCCACATATTTCAATTCTAGAGTAAAATCAGTGCACAGAATCACTGGTGGGTTGTTTTCATACTCACTGGCACTGAGATTTCATAAACATAGCCAAAGTAGGGTGTCCCAATGAAAGATGGCAGAGTGTCTTGAGCATCAATCACATTAATCGTCAGGGTAGCAGAAGAGGACATAAACTGCTCCTTCCCATTAAAGCTACCACCACCATCCTAGAACAAAAGTAATGACAGTTTACATCTCCATTTTTAAATGACAGTCTCTTAGATCAATAAATTGTTAATTTACTTGTTCCTCTGCTAAAATTTTGTTTTATATATATATATATTTTTCGCATAAAAGCATGTTCATCTTTGAGTATAAGCAGGAACATGCCATATGGGTCTATGTTTATTTTCAGTTACTAAATTAAATATGTGCAATACACCAAGTACCTTTGCAATAACAATGACAAAGTGAGTCTTTGCTTTTTCATAGTCCAGCATTTCTCCAGATTTGATACGAAGGACGCCGCTGTGTCTGTCGATGGCAAACAGAGTGGACTGAGCATTCTGCAAAAGGAAATGGAACAAATGCATGATTTTAAAAGCAAATGCAGAAACACAAATGAAGGGTTACATGAGTAAAAGCCTGTCAATGAGGCTCTTAAAACCCTTTAACATGAAAAGTGGTCAGATGGAAGAATAAAGCCACACAGAAGCCCCCTGACATAAGCCAATTCCAATATCCAGTCTTTGCCCATCTGGATGTAAAGTACCCATATGCATGAGGACATAGCAGGCAGGTAAAAGCTGTTGTGTCCAGATGTGGACTGCCTATCTTGTAACTCCCACTTCCAAGCCAGCTGTTCTTTGGTCTTAATAGTCCAAAGTGCAAACTAACATTTGTGTCGGCAAGCCATTCCTCGCGACACAAATGTAACTGTCATTCAATCCCCATCGTCATGGCTACACCAACATATTCAGGCACAAATACACAGTAAACACAGGAAAATATATATAAACCCTGTTATTAGTGCAATTATACATCATCAGTGTTTAAAGCAGATTTTTGAAAAAAGTTAGTGGTTTACAATTTCACCTAACAAGTAAATAAGTAAAAGAGCCCTGGTTTGAGCCCAGGAGGTGACACAAATCCCTTTGGGGTTGTGTAACGAAGGGCGTGTGAGTATTTTCCCACTGCAAAGTAATACCTGCAGGTAGTAGGTGACCGAGCCCCCTGAGCCTGTGTCTCTGTCCACTGCCTCAACTTTGTAGATGCTGCTTCCAGACTCAGTCGTCTACAATGTCCAAGAAAGAATTTAGAAGAAACATTTAGAAGTTAACAAGACTTTTTTTTCGCTCGGAGAGACAGAGACTGTTGTCTCGGCTTAACTTACTTCCAGTACATCAATGATCGCAGGCATGTTTTGGAATTCAGGCTTTTCATCATTTGCATCCATTACAAATATTGTCACTCTTTCCACAACCTAAAAGCAAGAAAAGACAGGAGGATAAAACCACACAGCATGTTGAAGTTTGGTATTTCGACTTGTTTTAAAAGGAGCTAAAAGTTGATACCTTGCTTTGCCCATCAGTGATGCTGACAAGAACATCAATAGAGTCTTGTTTCTAAGTAAATATTAGTAATAGGTTAATACAGCACCCATCTTTTAAGTTTGACAAGTTGTTATAAAAACACTGAATTGTTGATCTGCATATCTTTGTAAAGTTTACCTCTCTGTCCAGCTTTTCTACTAAAGTAATGTTTCCAGATTTGGGGTCAACCCTGAAGTACTCTTTGGAGCCTGGATCAAAGGAAAGGCCGTACCTCACCTCCTGGCCTTCAGGATCTGTGCCATTAAGACGATAAATTTGTGTGCCTATAGAGAGATATCATTATTAAGAGTAAATATCCCGGAAACAAACTGTGGACATTTAAAGGTAAAGGGGCTTTTAAACATTTACTATAAGGTGTACGTTTCTTTTGGTAACAACTGCTGTGGAACAAACCAGGCTGAAACACTAAGTACCATTTGGAGTATCCAGACTGATGCAAGGTGTAGAGGGACAGCTGCACTGCATTTGCAGCCAGCAAACTGTCCCTGACATCAACAGGTGGCAGCAGCAGATGAGCATGTTAGTGTGAGTGCGTACACGCCACACAACATCTGTTCATCTATCAAAGACTACTTAACATCCTGGACTCTCACATATTGGCCACCACAACACACCATTTTGTCGATTGGTTGTTCCACAGCCCTATTAGCTGTTCACAGTAAATGTTCCCCAATTCTGAGGTCAATCTCACCAACAGTTGTGTCCTCTGAGAGGCTGAACAGGGCCAGGTTTCCATTGTAACTGTAGGGTCCATTGTCGTAGAAATATGGAGCAAAATCTGCTTGTGCTGAGGGAAGACACATAAATCAGGGATAAGAATATTTGGCACCACCAGGTTTATTTGGCATAATCTTTGAAAGAAGAAATTGTGCTCCCTGAACTTTCGGTGAGTTGAAGTAATAAAGCACAACCTTAATTGATGACTGAAACAGTTTGTGAGCTCCACTGAGTGTTTTGTACACATACTATTGATATGAATTTTTAATTTTAACTGGTTCTGTATTTATAAATGCTAAAATAACAGAAAAAAATGCTATGTAAACTCTATATACAACCTCCTCTTTCTTTTCACTTTGACTGGGATTAGAGGTGCATTACATCAACCTCCTAAGATACTCTTTCCATATATAGACCTGAGATCTCTGCTGCTTTTACCTGTAATATGATTCCCATTATTTAAAACAGTTTTAACCTACAATTGCATATCAGCATTAAAACTAATTTCATAAAACAATCAAACAATTTTGTTTAATGTAAAAAAAAAAAATTCTATTTGGAAAACCCAGAGCATAAATAAACTGAAAAATGAGTGAAGGTAAATTATAACAGTGACAGAATTACAAAATGAATAAATAAACTGGCTCAGAGTCTGGATGTCATTCACAATCTGATCGCATCAGGATTAGTAAACAGTATGCAGACAAACAATAAGGTAAACTTACCAAAGCAGGCATGCACAAACACAAAAAGTAGTAGCAAATGTAAAATCCTTACATGCTTCATCCTAAAGAATAAAGTCATGAAACCGCACCATGAAGACGGCTTCGTCAAGAGACCTCTACATTAGATACACTTCTCAAGGTGTTCTCTGGCAACTGGAGAAGGCTAAACGCAGATGCTCACATACTAATCCAATGACACATCTTAAGAGCTGGTTCAGGGCCCCCTTAGTCTCCAGCTGGGCCTTAGAAACCAATAGACCAAAGGAGATGACTGTGTGCAAAAGCAAGGATGTACAGTTATATTCTTCCCATTTTCATCTTTGAATGTAAATTGTGGTGTTATAAAGCAGAAATACTATGGAAACTCTGTTTTATTCTGATGTTGTCTAAATGTAAATTGTAAATGTAAAGCTATTATCACACTTTTTACAATTACTGTTTACAGTGAAACGTAACAATCAGGATGTTAATTTTGCTTTTGATATGCTCTGAATGACCTCAGTCTCAGCTATGTAAACACATATTTTCTTTGTGAAGGTTATAGAAGAAAATATGAAATTAATATATGCTTTAGCAGTAGAAACTGAAGTAATTATTATACTTATTGTTAAATAATATATATTGCTGATGTAAGTATTAATACATCATGACAAAGAAAAACGTTTTTTTCATTTATGAAAAATTTGGGTTTTTATTTAATGTGCAGCTATGCTTTAATTAGGTTGGCTCTTTATTTTCTTCTTTCCTATGTTGCACGTTTTATGTTGAACTTTTATATCTAAAAACATCACATGTAGTACGTATTAAAGCGGGCTAATCTTCTTGATTGATAATCTCATTTTCCAGCAGGTGGAAATCTCCTGTAAACAAATGTTATATAATACTTATCCAGAGGTCCTCTTTTTAACAAGGAGTTTTTAAAAAAACAAAACAAACAACACTTAAATGTTTTGAAATTGATAGAGTTTTAAATGTATTTTTTCACTAATCCAGATAGTCAGTTAACATCACTTAAAGTGACTCAAATAAGCTAATAATTATTTCTAGTTCTCTAGAGTGCAGGAGCGTTTAAAAATCTAAGTCAACACCTCCAACTTGCTGTTTCTATCCTGCTGAAAAAGGCCCAATATAATGTACAAGGGTGTACATGGTCTACAACAAGGCTTAAATTGGTGTTACATGTGAATGTAATGTCAACATGGATGGCAGGAGCCCAAAGCATTACATTGTCTTTGCTAGTTTTCCTTATTCTTGGTGCCAGGTGTTTCCCAGGTAAGTAATGTGGCCACCTTCTTGCAGTATCATGGCCAGGTTCTCATGGTGAAGTACCCATTGTTGATGCTTTCAGTGGTGGACAAGGGCCAGCATGGGGAGCCTCACCAGTCTGCAGGTATGCAGCCCTATACACAACAAACCATGATGCATCTTTCTATCAGAACCAGCATGAACATTTTTGGCAATTTGACCTACAGTAGCTCATCTGATGGATCGGACCAGCCTTCACATGGTTGCCTATGACCCTGTTGCTGCTTCACAACTGTTGCTTTCTTACCATTTTTGATAGATAGTGACCACTGCAGACTAGGAATGCCCCACAAGGGATGCAGTTTTTGAGATGCTCTGACCCAATCATCCAGCCATCACAATCTGGACCATGCCAAACTCAAATCCTTATACTTGCCCATTTTTCCTGTTTCTAGCAACTCGACTTTTAGGCAAAATGTTGTCTTGCTTGTTAAAATGGGATGGAACAGTATCACACTAACTAACAAGTGAAGAGAAAGTCAGTGTTACTGACTTCATCTGTCAGTGAACAAAATACCATGTCTGATATGTGTTTGTAGATCGCCTTTTATTCCCACACCTTTTATGCATAGCTATCTGCTATCTACTTTTTAAGCATATAGAGGAGACCAAAAAACAAGAAAAAAAGGAAAAAATCCTATTTGTTTTTCATTGATTTGTAAAAACTTTAAAACTGTAAAAAAACAAAACAAAGGCAGATGTTATATTTTTCTTCCACACTTGAAAAAATAGGTCAAGTATACAAATGCATGTTTTAGTTTCTATGCATAACATTAAAACACTTTGCATGCAAGAGGATTTGCACACGTGAAAAATGCATTTCAACATCCAGTCTTGTGCTGATATTAAATCTACTATATATAATCTGAGCTTTTGTCCTGGAACTTATAGTGGATAGCATGTTCTAAGTGTATGCTTAATGCATGAAAGTTCCATCCATCCATTCTCTGCCGCTTATCCTTTTCAGGGTCGCAGGGGAGCTGGAGCCTATCCCAGCTGTCTCTAGGCGAAAGGCAGGGTACACCCTGGACAGGTCGCCAGTCTGTCACAGAGCTAAAATATAGACACAGACAACCATTTGCACAAGCATTAACACCTTTGGGTAATTCAGTTTCCAATTAAGCTATCCCCACTAACTACATGTCTTTTGTGGGAGGAAGACGGAGTACCCGGACAAACCCCCTCAAACACGGGGAGAACATGCAAACTCCATACAGAAAGACCCTCACCTGATGGTAGAATTGAACTCAGGACCTTCTTGCTGGGAGGCAACAATGCTAACCACCATGCTGCATAAAAAGCTTTCACACAGAATAACAAAACACACAGATGCAGAACATCAGGAGCATCAGTACAGTTTAATATCGCTGATGTCTGACAGCAGTTAAATTCCCAGCATATATGATGAAAGCTTTTAAACTGGATATTTAAATAACCAGCATTCAAAGAGATCAATCATTTTCATGCCTTTTGAAACTCTTACATAACATACTCACTGAAAATGGTCACCTGTGACGTTACTTCTGTGTCGGTAGTTAGGGTCATGCATCCAGGTTTAATTTTTGTGATACTGACAGATGGCATGCATAAAGATTAAACCACTGTTCTCTAATCTGTACTCATCATGTAATGCACAGAGCCTAACTCTGGTAATAAAAACTCCATCAGATGTAAATATAAAACACAGTTAGCACTTACATTACGGTTGTAAAAAAAAGCCCATGTGGCCTATGGTACGTAACATTATTTAAGTTTAAAAACAAGTACTTTATATGTGTGCTTTTATTTAATAATAGTCATATTAATAATATGGAGGTTTTTCATGTCTGGTATTGTGATTTCGATTATTGTGACATATATGATAAGCTCCTGACTGTTGGTGACAATCCATAAGGATACCCAAAGGAGTTTTAGTGCCTTATATTTCTTTCAAAGAAAGACGAGACTAAACCTGCCTCAGTGTAACCTGAACTATTTGTGCTACCTGTCGACAAATGACACGTATTGATAAGCTTCCACATGGGCCACATTTGTCATTCCCCTTTTTTGAATGGGTTTATGTTAACATAAAAAGATTTAGCATCAAGATGAAAACATAGAAAAGATAAAACTGTTGTAGCACAAAACAATCCAGGAACCAAACACAGCATGGAAGTTGTTTCCAAAATAAAGATCAGACATGATGGATTCAGTCACTTATAGCTTTTAAAAATCTGTAAAAGACCATCATGAAGAATCTTTCAAACCAGGTATGAAAAAAGGAGAAACTCTTCAAGTCTCATTCTTTATTCATTAAGCTTTACAGTAACACTGGATTTTTCCTTTAACATATCACAGCGACCGTCTAATGACAAAAATATTAAACCCTAAATTGTAAAATGTCAGACAAAAAAATTGAAGCAAGTAAGCAAGCTAAAACTGTAACCAACTATTTTACAAAATTAAAATGATAGCTGAAGCATTTAAATACATTTGATTTCAGATTCCATGTAATGATTATCATATGACCAAATGTATCTGCCATGAACATTTCAGCTTGTTGTACAGGATTAGAGTACATAGCTCATATTTAGAACACGTTTTTGGCCATTTATCAAGATGCGATGTTGACAGAGAGAGCTACGTGTAGAATTAGTTTGGCTCTGTTTTTGTACATGTCTCTGAAACGTGATGTCTGGAAAAAAGACTAGTGAACATGTAGATATGTTTATCACTAAGATGAAGAATATTCTGGATTAATCTTCTCAAGTTGAACGAATCTCAAGCATACCAAAGATACACTCAAATCATATATTCCACTTAAAACAAACTGCCCGTTTTCCCCTGCTTAAAAAAATAAATGAAAGGAAGGTCATGTATTTACCTGGGAGGTGGAGATTTACCAAAAATAGAAAGGGAAACTTTGAATAAATTGAACAGTACTTGTTTCACTACAGGAGCACCTGTTCTCAAGCTCCCCACTTCAGCTTTGGCCCTTTGGATTATTATTGATAATCTCTAGTGTGTTTTGCCAAGGCCAGAGGTTTGCTTTCAGTCCCGGTCCACTCTAAAACTGGGTCATGCTTTTAATCTCTCCATCTACAGTATAGTGTAGGTTAGCAGCCTTTCATTTTCATAAACTGCAGAATGAATACACAGCCATGAATCCTGTGGCACATTTCTTCTGCTGGAGTAACTGCGGACTAAAATGATCATGAGCAGCTGTACAATAAGCAGTTTATATACAATCTTTTAACTTTTTATTTCCATAGTATGGACGGGTCCTGACTACATTAAAAATAAATAAATACATATTTTTAAAAATAATAAAACAAAGATTTAGCAGTAAAAGCATCAGTAAAATCAAAATATAAACAGTATTGAACTAAAGCTTAAACTAATATTATAATAAAAGATGAATGCACAAAATATGGGTAAGGTGTGTTTACCTATACAGTAGTTTACACAGACACGGTTAAATTATTGTAAAACGTATTTAAAACTGTGTATGATAATCACATGTAGAAATCCACAAGTCTGTTGTTTTCAGAGAATGAAAAGATTTTATTTGAGTATATCTTCGGTATGCTTGAGATTCTTTCAAACCCAAAATGATTAGTGATGATGAAAATACAATCTGACAAAAATTCACAATGAATTAAATACTTTAAGCCCTGAAAGGAGCCTATAGAGGAGCTCAAACTAAGCATGTGCTCTCTCTGATGCACCGCTCCATACTCAGCAATCTTTTACTTTGCTGCCCCCAAGTGGTAAAAATCAGACGGTAACCACTGCGTGTAAAAATAAACAGGTCTGTTTATTTGGCGTGCGTTTGCATGGATACAGTTAAAAAACAAACAAACAAACAAACAAAAATGCATTTTTCTTAAACAGCGGGTCGACTGTAGTGAGTATCTAGCTGTTGTATACATGTGTGTGTTCTGGAACCCTTTGCCAACATACATGTAACAATAATTAAGAATAGCGATGTTTAGCAGCGCCCCACAAAAACGTGAAAGTGCATCTGCATTATAATTCTCAATTATTATAATTCTTATTCATTTCAAGTTCTTTGAAAATCGACCTAAATACACACACCTGCTTTTGTGACATGCTTGAATGACAGGAAATAAAAAGCTTACGAAACCTACAGCGGGTGCAAAAAGGAAGCCTTTCTTGCTTTGCTCTGCTGTTTCTTGCTGTGTAAAGGTCAGCAATGCTCTTCAAAGTAGCAAGATATGATGCTAAAAAGCTGCTTAATCTACCCATATCAGATATAGCTATACAGAAAGCAAACGGAAGGATATAAATAGGTGTACATCTGCAAAGTCTCACCTATATGATATGAATTATTTTACACTGCCACAATCGAAAGCAAAGATTGTTTGATTTTGTGACTGCCTAATCTCACTGGTCAGTAACTTTATGTAGTCTGAGACTGTAATATAAGACAAAGGATAAAGTGTACAATAAAAAATATAATGTTCAGTATAAATGTTGTTTTTCTTTGTTTGATTTATTTTCTTGTGGAATTCTTGTGGTCTAGAACACAAGAATAGACCCAGGTCATTCCTTGGGAGTGACCAGACTGGACAAGATTAGAAATGAATATATCAAAGGGACAGTTCAGGTTGAGTGGTAAAAAGACAAAGAGAAGGAAAGCTGAGACATGTACAGAGGAGGGATAAAGGATATGTTGGACAAAGGATGATAAAAAAGGAGCTGCCAGGCAGGAGGAAAAGAGGAAGACCACAGAGAAGATTCATGCCTGTTGTGAAGGAGGACATGAAGGAGACTGGTGCCACAGAGGAGGATGAGATACGGTGAGATGGAGGCAGAGGATGCGGTGTGGTGAGCAGCTTAGTCATGTCATGACCACATTCACTGCAAGTTAAAGATAAAAAAACAACAAAGTACATTTATTTATAAATTCACATTTTAGGAGTTATTTCAGTACACAATATATATATATATTTTATCATAGCTCACTTTAGCGTAATTCCTCAAAGTCATAACATGTGCACAGAAACCGTTCTTCGACATCTTCCAACATTTGGGGAGCATTTGGCACAATGCTGAAGGAAATTCTTGCCTGAACGACGGCTAACGTACAGCGTAGCTCGACGAGGCTTTTCCTCTGACATGAGGTTATTTGGGCGAAATCGAAAAGGTTCTTAGGAATCACGTGACCTTGCCAGCCCACACGGGCTGGCTCAGCGAGAGTCGGGGGTGCTGTGAAGCGTGGCCAGCTCGCTCCTCGTGTCGTGGTGTCCAGCACGAGAGAAAAGTTGAAGAAAAAGTTTTGTAAGAGGAAATACTACGCTTTAACTATTTTTTGGGTAACACCAGTGCTTTTGTTTGTTGTGTAATTACTTTTATTGGGTTTATGCCTTCCTTTTTTTCTGCTTTTACTTTTCAAATTAGTCAGATCTAGTTAAATATATATATATATATATATATATGCATTCGCACTGGTCACCCTTTTCAGTCTTCGTAATATCAATGTTTCTGCACGAAGCCTCTACGCTACATCTGGTGGAGGAGAGCAGCCCGAGTCTGGGGATACTACAATGAAGCCGTGCGTCCATCTCCGAGACAAAGCAGCAGGATGCTACGAACGGAAGGCATTTCTTACAAATCAGGGACATTTCACTTGAACTCACCGAGAGGCCAAACAAAGGTTTGTAAGACACACCATCTAAACACCCCTGCACCTCATTTCAGTGGCTTCGAATTCAGTGCTTGAAATGATTAAACAGCTCAATATGTAGAGCCGTCGGCTCACAGGAGCTTGTAAACATCCTCTTCCTTTCGCTGAAATGGATTTTGAATGAAGTCTGCTAACCTATTTTTTCGATCTCAAATGCGCTGTTGGTTTTTCTGTGATAACAGCAGAAATATGCTGCAGTGAGCTGCATTTCCGTTTAGAACACTTTCCATTGCACATATCAATTTCTTATTTAAATAAATCGAATATATGAAAGAATAATGCTTTCATTCCTGCTCGCTACATACTGCATTGATACTGTGCACAAGTATTCAGTAGTCTGTATTTATTCTGGATCAGTAGATGGTACAAATTACACTGAATTAAAATCCCCCTCCCCCCATGAACGACTGCCGGTGCATAGTATTGAGCACACCACAGACGACACATAAAGGGGCGCAAGTGTGAAACGGTGGTAAATAGTGAAATTAACGTCAGTCAATTACATTGAAAAATAACTCCTGTGCAAACTATAATGGCTGTCAGTATTTGCCCATAGCACCTCATTGTTTACACTTGCACTCCTGCAGGAACAGCAAATCTTTCAGTGAGACTGAAAGACTGACTTTTTGGCTGTTAACATCTCCATGAGATGCTGCTGGAAGGCTTTGAAGGCAGCCATTAATGTAATTTGTAGTGAGATGATAAACAGAGTGATGTGTGTTTCTGCCTGAGCAGATAGTCAGATTTGCCAAACGCTCCAGTGACTCTTGAATATGTAAAAGTGCTCAGCTCAAGCGCTTCAGCCTGACAGTTTGACGGCTTTGCCGTATTAAACTAAGATAATTGGGGGATATTTACTCACGGAGCACACAATCATTTCACAAACTACTAGAAAACAGCATTTTTTCCTTTAATTATATGCTTTGTAGAAATGATTCACTCTTTTGACAGGACCAAATGGCATGTGTATGCGTGTCTACATTTCTTTCTCACCAAGACGAAAACGGCATTATTCAGAGTTAGGAAATTTGTTGTGCTGAATGATTTCAATTAAAATTCATTGTCAATATGGTTAACTTGTTTTCAGAGGAGCACTATGACACCAGCATGAGTTGTCTAGCTAACTGGTTTTACTTGTATTCATGCCAGTGCAGCCCAATATTCCCAAAGCATGGCAGGATTACTACTTAAGCTAATGACACTAAATAGAATCGGAAGTATCATGCTCTGACCTGCCCAGCGGACTATACTGAGAAATTAAAAAAACATTTTCTTGAGAGTTAGAACTGAAGATTACTGAACTGAAAACCTGCCGAGGCTTGTGCCTCTAAGGTTACTCCACAGCATGGGAAAACGTTTGGTTTCTAAGAAGGACATGCTGGTGATAAGATGATGATAAGATGACTCAATTCGTCAACATAGACAGTTATAATATGTGTCCTGGATTTGGCTTAATGCTGAATAACTGGGAGTGTTGAAGGACTATTTTACAGTCAGACTGGATTAGGCCCTGTACATCACTCATTTGATAAAAAAAACAAAACACTGTTTTGCTTGCCCCCCCCCTTTTTTTTAGCCTTTATTTGATAAGACAGTAAAGAGAAGACATACACGCTGAGTGAAAGACAGACAGATTTGAACTCAGATCTGTAGCTCTAAGAGACAAATGAGACGAACACTTTTTGTAAAGGCGGTTTCTGTTGCACAAACACCTCAATATAGCTGAGGTGTCAGAGCAGCACATATCCAACCACATATTGGTTAGAGATTAAAAATACACTGGTTGCATTTCGGGTTGTCTTTAAGCACTGAGGAAGCTATGTGATCACACAGTTATCACAAGAGCTAACATCTAATTTTACTTGTCTCTCTCTTTCCTTTTTTTTTTTTAGAATGAAGCCTCTGCATGACAAGCTATGATCAACAGAACAACACTGTAGAGCTCACATTGCAAAGGCAGGACTTAAGAATGAAGACCAAGTATGCAATCGTCTTTATCTTTATTGTGGCCCTGGTCATCATTGAAAAGGAAAGCAACATCCTCTCTAGGTGAGAGTATGGAGAAGAGTCTGTAGGAATCTGCATTTACTTTACATTTTATATTATATTTGCGCAAATGAGAGGAAAGCTAAAGGGATCTTGTACTTTTGGGAGATGTGTTTGCTTTTTTTTTTTTTTTACCAAAATATATATGTATATATTAAGACCCAGCAGTCTAGCTTACCTTACCTTGATATAAAGACTTCAGATGTGGCATTGCTCTTCCCAAATGTGTTTGCCAGCATGTTTCCATAAATCTCTTCAGATGCATGCACCTTCCTGATTTAAGAATCACAAGAACAATAATCTTAACCTTGAAGCAGAATAAAGCCAGGCAGAATATAATTCTCAGGTGTGAGTTGTCTCACAGGGAGAATTTCAAGCCTTTGTCGTATTAAGCTTTTGTTTCTACACTGAAGATTTTGTGAAAATCTGTGTGTGTGTTGCTAGATGACTGTGTTGTTCACTAAGAACATAGAAGCTGTAAATACTGGCATAACACCAGCACAGTCTATTGATTCTTAGCTATTATTTAAGTAGTAGAGAAGCTCAACTACCCTACAACAAATTTTGAAATGAGAAAATACTTTTTGTTTAGATAAGAAACCCCATCTAAAAAGATAAAGTGGTACAGTGTCAAGATGTGTAGAGAGTAAGGAGCTAAAAGCAGGGCTCAAGGTTGTCAAAATAAAAAAATAAAAAATCAGTTTTTAGGTCAAAGGGAAGAAAACAGAATTCCAGTATCCTCACAGGGAGTTCGCCAGAGGAGATGCAGAGACATTTAAACCAAGTAAAAAAACTTTTGGCTGCAATTTAACCAGTGATCTGGTGCTTGCCAAGCAAATTTGTTAGCCACTTCACTGTGGAGGCGCACGCATAACAGAAGGACAAATGTACAGAAATATAAAAATATACACCCTAAGTGCTGGTAAGCCAGAGGAGACAGGTTGGAGGACAAGACAATGCTGAACATAATTAAATCAGATTGAATGTCTTGATGCATGCTCAATCCTACAGGTAAGTAAACGGCAAAAGGTTGATTCTGTTTATCTGGACGTAGCGTTTCCAGTGGGAGAAACGTTTCGTCACTCATCCAAGTGACTTCTTCAGTCTCAAGTGACTGCAGATTTCCCCAGTCTAATAAACAGTACATTTGCTGAACTGACCTCACAGCCCATTTTTCATTTAGTGGGCTAGTCTCAGTCATTGTGCACATGTACTGTTTATAAGACTGTTCATCAGGACTGCTGAGTCCAGATGAACAGTATCAACCTTTTGGAACTCAGATTGAAGACCATTAAGACAATCATTGGAAAGCAGGAAGTAAAACTCAACTCAAAAGTCAAAAGGAAACTAGTAAAATTAAAGACACTGTATCCTCTATTCCAGCCCCACTGCAACTTTCCACGCCCCCCATCCTTAGATGGATAAGGGACCAGCTAAAAGTAGTTTTACTTGGTTCATCAGTTGTAAATAATTTTGTGTTTTTGTACTGTTGTGTGTTGCAGTTATTTTTTTGTCTATTGTTTTTAATTTTTTGTACTTTTATTTTGAAAGAACTGGGTTGTAGTTGTACAATGCTTTAGGAGGTGGCCTCATGTGTCGTCACTGTTACATGACACACATATGTGTATGTTTGTGTGTATATATGTTCCTCAAAAGGGCTTTCACCCTTGCTGGGTTTTTTAGTTACAACTCAGTCTTGTAAATGCAACTATAAGCTAAATAAAATATAAAAAAAGAATAACATTTAAAACCTTTTGGTTTGCCAATGGATACTTTATAATGAAGTCTGTTTATCTTGTCAGGGTCTCCGACAGATTGATCCAGAGGCAAATTCCTCAGCAGCAGGATTTCAGCAACATAACACAAAAGGGCTCCTTGATGGCACTCAAAATGCTGCTGTCTCGATTCTCTGGCACAAAAAGGGATAGCTCAAATTTGTCAGAGGAAGAACTGGATGATTCGGGGACATACAGCTATGGTGCTGGCCGTAAGCACGTATTACTCCTGGCCACCACACGGACAGGTTCCTCATTTGTGGGGGAATTTTTTAACCAGCACGGGGAGAACATGTTCTATCTGTTTGAGCCACTGTGGCACGTCGAGCGCATGCTGACCCCGGCTGCAGAGGCAAACAATGGGACAGTGTTGTCGGGAATTTACCGAGATGTACTCCAGGGGCTTTTCCTGTGTGATTTCTCACCTCTTGAGAAGTTCATCTCTCCCCCTCCTCAGGACCACGTCACTCCATCTCTTTTCCGCAGAGAGTCTAGTTTATCACTCTGTGAAGAACGGGTCTGCACTCCTGTAATCAGAGATGTTTTTGAGAGGTATTGTATAAGTTACAAATCCCACTGTTGCTGATCAAGCCTGTAATCTTTAATTATGCAGCTGCAAAAGGAAGGGCCTGTTGGTTATAACACTACTTTAACACTAAGTTATCCTCTGCATGTCTTAATAATAATATTTCCCATTGTTCTTCTGCATGAAAACAGAGATTAAAACTATAATATAGTTTAGGCATGAAATATTAATATTTCCAGTATTCTAAAATGCTTTTTTATCATTTAAAAACTTTATCGCCTTGTTTTAGGTATCGCTGTAAGAGTCGGCACTGTGGACCACTGAACCTAACTCTTGCAGCTGAATCCTGCCTTTCCAAACAACACCATGCCATTAAGACTGTTCGTGTGCATCAGCTGGACACACTGCAGCCTTTGGTAGAGGACCCCCGGTTGGATGTCAAAGTTATTCAGCTAGTTCGAGATCCAAGAGCTATCTTAGCATCACGCATGGTGGCGTTCTCTTCAAAATATCACACGTGGAAGGCTTGGGCGCAGAACGGCCAGGTGCCCGAAGATGACGAGGAGGTGAAGAGGCTCAAAGGGAACTGTGATCACATTAGGATGTCTGCAGAGGTTGGACTGAGCCAACCTCACTGGCTCAGGAACCGCTACATGCTGGTCCGCTATGAGGATATTGCCCTCTACCCTATGCAAAAGGCAGAGGAGATGTACAAGTTTGCAGGGATACCATTTAGTTCCCAGGCCAGGGAGTGGATACTGAGGAACACCCAGACCACACAGAAAGCCAGCGGGATTTACTCCACTCAGAAGAACTCATCCGAGCAGGCAGAGAAATGGAGATTTACCATTCCCTTTACGTTAGCTCAGGTAGTGCAGAGAGTGTGTGGACCCACCATGAAGCTGTTCGGGTACAGATTTGTGAATGATGAAATGACACTGACCAACAAGTCCATTAGTTTGCTTGAGGATAGATTATTTAATTAATCATGAAGTCAGCATACAGCTGTAAATCTGCAAAATACTGCATGGCATGCAGTGCATGAGAGCCAGCAGAAGCCATTACTGTTCAGACCAAAACTGTTAAACAAAGTTGCCAGAAAAAGAAAAAGAAAGGTGCCTCACCTGTAGGTCATACAGTAAGATGCTCGCCAATGATGTGCCTCATGAAAATACTGAAAAGCTACTTGATAAAGTGAAGTATTTATTTGTGTACTCTGTTCACTGAGTAGCCTGAAGATTAAATTTTGTTTCCTGCTCTGTATTTCATTTAGAAATGAAACAAGCGTAGATGTCAAAACCAAATGTGACAGATTGTTATTTAGGATTTTTTTTATTTTTTTATTTTTGTTTGAATTTTAAGCAATAAACATAAAGGGAAAGGGACGTGCATATGTTTACCTAAGTGAAATTTTGTCTTAGAGGAGTCCTAAGACTTGCTCTTAATTACCCCCAGTTTGGCTGGTTCTGTTTTTTCATAGATCAACATTAGTCTAGGCAACTGCCAGAATTATATTTGAGTAGACCTGATGTGCTTTGATAGCGTTTTACAAATCTTACTCAGGAAAAGTGTAACTGGAATTAGAGTATGTTGTGTCTCGATGACAAGCATTGATATTTTCTCAACAGTGTGCTGTGTAAGAGAGTAGGTTCTTTTTTTGAAAACTCTGAGATTGGAGAAGATAAATTAAGATTGATAAAGCAATTTAAAGATGATTTACGGGAAGTAGTAACACTCATATATTTATATGAAATACCTACTCAACTTTTTTTTTTTTTTTTTTTTGTTTTTTTTTCCTAGTCAGCAGCCTTCATTGCATCTGTAGTAAAATATTTCACACTTCTCTAAACCTCCAAGTTGGTTTTGCTTAATTTTGTTGCTTGAGTGAGAGCTGATCTGTTCTTATTCTGATCATTAAATGTAAGGTTTTCTGTTTTCTTTTAAATCACATGACAACTCAAAGTAATAAAATCCCCCAAAACATTAAGACCTGCAGAATCCACCCTGTAAAGTTGCGTTGTGTTTTGATATGATCTGTGTAGGTACACTAAACGGCCAGTTCATTTGGTACACTTGTTCAGCTGCTTGTTTACACAAATATCTAATCAGCCAGTCACATGGCGGCAACTCAATGCATTTAGGTATGTAGGCACGGTCAATACAACCTGCTGAAGTTCAAATTAAGCATCAGAATGGGGAAGAAGGTTGATTTAAGTGACTTTCATGCTGTTGGTGCCAGATAGGCTGGTCTGAGTGTTTCAGAAACTGATCTGCTGGGATTTTTCCCACCTAACTATCTCTAGGATTTAGGGGAAATGATCTGAAAAAGAGAAAATATCCAGTAAGCTGCAGTTCGCTGGGAGAAAATTCCTTGTTGATTCCAGAGGTCAGAGGGTGACTGGCAAGATAGGTTTGAGCTGATACGAAAGCAGCAGTAAACGCAGTAAAATTACTGTAGACATAGCCTCCAACACTCATTGAAGCCAAGCTATGCAGAAGAGATTTTTAAGTGGAAACCCCAATGAATCTTTAAGCAGATGGGTCAAACAGCAGAAATCCACATCTGATCCCACTCCTGTCATCTATGAAGAGGAAACTGAGGCGATGGGGCCAAAAAAGAGATTAAAATTATGTTACCTTGTCTGATGAATCTGGATTTCTGCTGTGACATTTGGATGGTAGAGTATAAACAATCTGAAAACATTAATTCAACCCGCCTTGTGTCAGTGGTTCAGCCTGGTGGTGGTGCTTTAATGGTGTGGCTAGGGTTTTAGCACACTTTAGACCCGTTGGTACCAGCTAAGCATTTTTTTAAACACCCCAGGCTTCCTTGAATATTGTCGCTGATCACGACCGTTCTTTATAACTAAGTTGTGTCCATCTCCTAGTGGCTGCTTCCAGCACCGAAGGACCATGTCACAAAGTTCAAATCATCTTAAAGCTGGTTCCTTCAAAATTTCCGAGCACTCACTGTCCTCAAATGGCCTGCAGTGGAATGTGAGAGTCACATCACAGATGTGAAATCTGCAACAACTATGAGATGCTATCATGCAAAGATGAAACATAATGTCTGAGGAATGTTTCCAGCATCCTGTTGAATCTATGCAACATTGAATTAAAGCAGTTTCAAGTACTAGCAAGATATACCTAATGAAGTAGCTGATGAGTGTATACAGTCTATGACTTTAAGTGAACCCCAGGTGGTGCTGGCTTAACTGTCAGTCTTGATAAAATATAAAGTTAAGCACTGTTACTTCAGCTAAATGGCAACATTGTCCTCAGTTTGGTTGGGGCCCTACTGAAGCAGCTGTGAAAGGCATATGTTTCAGAATTTCATGAAGTGACCTTCACTTACCTTCATTTCAAAAGCATACGTATGAATTCATATATATGTGAGACATGCTGAAGCCAAAACAACCTGCAGCTCAAACAGTGGGTGTAGTCACAGTGCAACACAGTATGTATTTAACTAATGCAGCTATCCAGAGTGGGAATACATGCAGCAATACAGATGTGCAGCTTCTCCCTGTTTATGGATGATTGCAAAACAGTTAGTGTGGTCAAAAAGAACGGAGGCTATTGCCAACATAACATCAAAGTTTTTGTTGTGGTAAAAAAAAGTTAGTTGCAGTTGCATGGAAGTGCTACTTTAAGCAGGCATGGAAATATTTGAATGGCAAGAAATTATTTAGTGTTCGGGGAAATCTGGTACTAAGTTGACATTTTTGTAAATTAAATTTGACTTAAGCACAAATCAAACATCTGGCTATCGGCAATGTAACAAAATAAAAATAACTTCTGTTTTGTATTTAGATACATTTTACTGAATTAACTGAACAGTGGGAACACTTAACAAGACTTGACAAAACGATAGAGCAGTAAGTTGTACAAAATGTAATTGGTAAGCAAACACTGGCACTATGTTTACTACAATCATTACTTTGATATCCAACTATCCAATCAGCTTATTTTGCTTGGAATGCACCAAGTTTGAGAATGAAATGGCCAAAATGCAAATTCATGTGGAGTTGTTGATGTAGTTCAGCTGCATATTAAAATACACACTCCCTGCCTGTGATCCTCTAAAGGCTTAGTGTGAGTAAGGCAGAAACAGGGAACCCATTCAGGCCTGCATTCGGTCTATCTGCCTCACATCTCAGAGAGCACTTTAGAGTACACAGCTGTTGGTCAAGCTGATTTTCTCCCAGATCATTTCCCTGATGTTATTTCGACAGCAGAGCAGCAGCTGTTTTTTCCCTGCAAATGAGAAAAGGTTTCAACAATGAGTCATTGAAAAGCTGAACCTGGCCATGTGTCAAGTTTTCTCAAGGTTTCCAGTGTTTTTGACCAGAACTCAGACAACTTAGTTACACTCACTGAGCTGAAATACAAGCTTGTCTTTTCACTTTGCCAGGTGTTTATAATTGCTAATATTTTGAAAGTTTTCCTGACTTTGGTTTCAAGTGTTTTTAACTGACACACTGAACTTGTTGGGCCTGATTGTGGCAGCCAAAGCTCCTGGCTATCACTCAGGTCTTGGATTCACTGGGTATTATATTCAGAGGATGAATCACTGAACATGCACCGTTCCCTCACAGTGAAGGGATCTGAGACGGTCTTCAGCCACCCTTTTTTTCATCTTGCAGATTTCACCATGAATCACCCAATCGAATCATGTTCACTCACATGGTTGCACTCACTCACTCACTCACTCACTCGGTGAAAAGACCAAAATAATGACCAAATAAATAATTGAGTGATTTAAGTTATTGACTATAACTGAGTGCAAGATTTGAAAATAAATGGATTGTTTCCAAAAGCAATTTGTTTGGTTAGTTTTGTTCACCTACCCCAGAAAGTTTACTCGTGGTTGGTGGTGGCACCACGAGAGACTAACACAGAATACAGAAAAGAAATTCTTTGGCTTTCTTCAGCATTTGCTTACATTACTGTTGCATTTGGTGAAATGTTGAGATAGCAGGCCACATGCACCAATGGCATTAAATAAAAAAACAACAACATAATTTTAATGTTTTTAATTTAAAAATATAAGTGTTTTCTGTTGTGCAATCGATACTGTTGACTAATATTCTATAAGGGAAAAATCAGAACATGCTGCAGGTATTACAGGTACTGCAGTTGTTTGTACCATGTCTATCTAATAGACTCCAATTTGTTGATGTAAATGGAGAGTCCTCTTCACACACTAAGGTTATATAGACTTCCACAGGGTTTAGTGCTAGGACCAATTCTGTTTGCACTATAAATGCTTCCTTTAGGCAGTATCATTAGAAGGTATAGCATATATTTTCACTGCTATGCAGATTTTCACTGCTATTTATCCATGAAGCACCAGATAACACACACCAATTAGTTAAACTGCATGAATGTCTTAAAGACATAAAGACCAGGATTGCCTCTAAATTTCTGCTTCTAAATTCAGATAAAACTGAGGTTGTACTCAGCCCTGAAAATCTTAGAAATATGGTATCTAACCAGATAATTACTCTGGATTGCATTACCTTGGCCTCCAGTAACACTGTGAGAAACCTTGAAGTCATTTTTGACCAGGATATGTCCTTCAATACACATATTAAACAAATATATAGGATGTCTTTCTTCCATTTGCAATCTCTCTAAAATTAGAAATATCCTCAGAGTGACACTGAAAAACTAGTTCATGCATTTCTTACTTCTAGGCTCGACTACTGTAATTCATTATTATCAGGATGTCCTAAAAACTTCCTGAAAGGCCTTCAGTTAATCCAAAATGCTGCAACAAGAGTACTGACAGGGACTAGAATGAGAGAGCATATTTTTTCCCTTCATTAGCTCCCTGTTAAATCCAGAATTGAATTCAAACTGCTCTTCACATACAAGGTATATAAATAATCAGGCCCTATCTTATCTTAATGACCTCACTCTCTTCCACAGCATGTCTTTTGTCCTGTCTTCCTCCTCATCCAAATCGGTCACGGCAGATGGCCGCCCCTCCATTAGCCCTGTTTTGCTGGAAGTTTCTTCCTGTTGAAAGGGAGTTTTCCTTCCCATTGTCGCCAGATTGCTTGCTTATAGGGGGGCGTATGATTGTTGTGGGTTTCTCTGTATGGATTATTTTAGGGACTATATAAAGCAACTCCAGGCGTCTGTTGTTGTGATTTGGGGCTGTATAAATAAAATTGAATTGAATTGTAATTGTGCCAAGCACTCTGTCTGGTTACTAGTTTGTTTATAAAAACAAATAATTTATATGATCACTTTTTTTCTGACCTCACATAAAATAAATTTACAGCATAGTGCCAACCAACCAACCAACCAACTAACCAACTACATTTCTGGAGGTTTAGTATATTTATTCATATTTACATGATACATCTTTGGTTTACTTCACCTAAAGTGCTGTATGTTGACTTCTTATTCTTGATTTTTTTTTTTGTCAGATGTTTTGAAACGTTTTTCCAGAAAATTACAATTATGTTTTACATGTTGCAGCCTACCTGTCCCCCTATGTTTACCTCAGTAATTCTGGTATTTTTTAAAAATTCAATACCTGCCATCTAGCTTTTAAACATGCATTTATTTTTTGGATCTTTGGAGTTCATAACAACCTGAATATTAACCTGCAACCCTCCCACAGAATACTGCCACACTTAATTGCTAACATTTTACATTGCTTGCTTCAAGCCTGACGCTGGCTTCAGACTCTCATGCCTTTACTGTACCAGCCTTTTACACAGTGGCTTTTATGCACACAAAGATTCAATGAGTCAACTTGTGCTTTAGAGCGAAAGGGTGGAGTGCGAGCTAATGCAACAGGAAACCCACCCCCACCTTATCAACTTGTTCAGGCTCTCATCCATGTTCCTCCTCTTTCAGACATCTCCTTTGAGGATTTTTCTTCTTTCAACAGATAATGGAGTTTACTTGATTCATATCACACATGAAACCATATGTTTTCGTTTCTGTTTTCCCACTTTGACTTTTCTTTTTCTTTCTTTCTTTCTTTCTTTCTTTCTTTCTTTCTTTTTTTAAGGCTTATGACACACACTTTTTAGCTTAAGTAATTCTGTGTCGCACAATCCTCGTGCCTTCCCCCAGCCCCTCCACCCCTCACGCAGACACACATTTCTTCACCCCTACTTTTCTTTAAGCACACTCAGGCCCCTCTTTCTGGATGCCTGTCGTTGGAAGGTAAATAAATCCTGTGGTTGGAGTGGAACACTGAGTGCCCTCACATGGCTCTGGAGGTACTGTGCCTGAAAGAAGCCCTGTGTTTGATTCTGCAACGTAGATTCACTCAACCATTCCCTGGCCACGCACAGAAATGGTGCTCTGTTGGGACACCTCTAAATAGAAATAGTCCTGGTAAATATGATTTCAGTCTAAACATAAACTTGGCCTAAACTTGACCAAAATATATTCTCCTGTAGATATATGCAATCATTTTGGATATGTAAGGTTGAATAAAAGCTGTGATATATCTATGTTGACGACATATTATAAAATTCTGCTGTTTTGTTTTAGTCCTGCAGAGGGCAGTAGACCCATAAGGATCAACGAGCGTTTCCCGTGTGGGATTGTGTGTGTGTGTGTGTGTGTGTAAATAGAGCATATGACTGTACAGTATGTGTGTGAGCAGGGTGGAAATGCATATATGTATGCGTTATTATGCATGTGGGCATATTTGCATTTGCATGTCTGTGGGGCCTCTTTCTGGTGACTGCTCATCCGTACAGCTGTAATTGTTGTGACGCATTATCTTCCTCATTAGACTGAAGTTTTCCTGCAGCTTCGAAACAAGCAGAAGAAGGCTCCTGCTTATGTCCGCTTCTCCTACTCAATCCATTGTTGGGCTTTCTGTTCCCTACACCTTATCCCTGGAGCTCAGTGGCATGGAAGTGTGAAACATGTCCACATCAAAGAGGGTGCAGGCCAGCACTAATCCGCAAATAATGACGGGCAGGCAGGGTTGAGTTTAACACACATGTCCCCTTATAATCTGGGACGGTATAGAGCAGTCCCTCATGAGGTTGTCGTTGTACAACACTTCTACTTCTGATAAAGACGAGTTAGCGCCGTCGCAGAAGAGAAACAGATTTCGAGACACCTTTAAAAAGTCGGGTATTATGTTTTGTTATATTGCAGAGGCTGCAGAGTGCGAAGGCTCTCTCCCTGAAACACACACACACACACACACACACACACACACACACACACACACACACACACACACACACACATCTACTTTTTAACTGTCAGGTGGACAGGCCCTTAGGGGGAATTCTTCCAGACTCACCTGTATTGTTTCTTCTGCTCTTCCTGTGTGAGGAGTTTGTGTTGTTTGAATACAATGGGGTCAGGGAAATCACAGCAACTGTCAGACAGACACTCCATCATTGTGACAGAGAGGACTGGCAACAAATGGCACAAATGCTCAGGACCAAAAAACCCCATTTTCTTCCATTAGAGAGCAAAAATGTATATAGAACCTTGATTAGCTGAGTAAGTTTCATTCATATTTTGCACTTGTCCCATTCTATATACGATTTCTTCCCTCTATTCTTGTAAGGCCATTTTTGTGCCACTGCCTGTTTAGACGTTTTCAGTTTTGCAGCTTAACAAAGTACCTGTATTTGTGTTGTACAGAGACAAACCTGTAACAGCGCACAGTAATTGGATTATAAGTTGTCAGCACCATATTTACGATTTTAAACCCCCAGTACAGGTTTTTCAGGGTTTTGGTAACAGCTGGTAATGTTTCTAATTAGGCCAAAAATAAATAAATTAAGAAATTAATCCAGCCACTCGGGGGGCAGGGGAAACAAGTTGTAAACAAAAATATTGACAAATCATCCCCTTTTAAACTGATATAACAAATTATTTTCAAAGATTTGGTAATCTACACAAGGAGAAGTGACTGAGCAATACTGACTTCATGTGGCTGTTATTTGCCACATCTTCAAGTACAATGTTTATTCTTTTAGCCTTTCTTTTGGTCTCTTTATGACCTCCCAAGGGGAAATCTCTGGCTCTTTAAGTGCTGAATGCTCCACAGTGTTAAACAGCTTTGTTGTTAAGCATGCTTCCCTGCTATTTGATACTTAGCAAGTAAAGTAGGCTATATTGTATTTATTAACTTATCGAGGCTGAATAAGATGCAAAGGCATGGAGTTACTGGCAGGACAGTTAACAAACTAGGTATATTTGAAAACTCTCATAAAGCTCAGCAAAGCAGATCCAGGTGATAATTTAGTCATTTTTTTTAATTATTACAACTATTCTGCAAGAATAGGGTTTAATGAAACATGACATAAAATCATAAGTTCAAAGAACTCTAAAATTAAATATACGATTTAATTTAAAATGTTCTTACCCATTAGTCATTTTAAGTGCTTTCAATCACTTTCAAGTCTCCCATTTGTCAAAACCCCAAGTACCAGCATTGTTTAGTACTATTTACCACACCCTGAGTGGTCTACCCCATCAAGGCTAGCCCAAAGCAAATCCATTCTGGAGATTCTCACTGTTACCTTACCCTTTGCACCCGTCTGTCAATCAGCCTGCTAGTCCAACCTTCTCGAGTTGCATACGTTATGATTAGCAATTTCTACCATTATGTATCCTCCCTACATAATTCATGCTCTTGGTTCTTTCCAACTGTGGGACCGAGAGAACATGAGAGGGGAATCCCATCCTTCTTTAACAAAACCCAGAGGCCTTGTCTGAGTGAAAAAAAAAATAATGTTGCATTTTTAATTATCCAACTACTGGATGATTTATAATTGATGAGGGTATGATTGGGGGCTTGCAGTTTTGCCCCTCCACTGTCAAGGAAATGAAATGTTGCGGGTCAACTGACTTTTAGCAATTTGGTATGACAATTCACTGTCACTGGCTGAAACAGAGCCAGCGTTTTCCCTTCCCTCAATTGAGTCTGATCATCCTCCAGTGGAGTTGTTTTACCCTAGTTCACTGTGGAATGTTAATATTAACCTGACCTTTGTCCTCATATCATACCTGTGTGACCACACTTAGTATTGATGAATAAAATATTCTCTCTCTCTCTCTCTCTCTCTCTATATATATATATATATATATATACATACAGAGATATGTGTTTGTTTCCCATGCAGCTTACACACCAAACTTTATTATTTGACTAAAGAACTGCCAAGAAAACAGGTCAAAGGAACCTAACATTGTTCTTGTCTTTGAGGGGGATGTTTAGAAATGGGCAAGTAATTCTTAATCGCTGTGTTTTCATCTCCAGGCAGGACAGTAATGACCAATTCTGAGTGACTGACCATGGGAATGAGCACAGCTTAAATCCCCTTCATCCTGGTCACTCTGTGTGCTTTAGTTTGATTCCTAAACTCTACACAAACTCACACGCACACAGACACACACGCACACAGGGTTACAGAGTTGAATCTGCTTTATGGCGTAGCCACCCTTTGATTCACCGCTCAATGAAACTTGTGACTGTTTTAATTAAGGGGAAAGTACACTGACAGTGTAGCACACGGAAATCCGCCACCATGCACATAAAGGGCGCTAATGCTTTTCTTCCTGTCAACGCAAGGCTGGCCCCCTTTTGTCGCACTGACCATTCACTTCTCATTGATTTTCTTTCCTTCTTTCTTCTGTTCTTAAGTATGGCATTGCATGAGGTCTGTTGCTAATGACGGGAAAAACATATTCAGGGCCCACCAGGTGAAAGACCTTCATGTGACCAGTCGGGACTGACGTTTAGTGAAAACACACATTTCCTGCTTTGTTTTGTGTTCTGTTTGGGACAGTACTGCCAGAGGGGATTCTTTACGGCAGCTGAAATGAACAACACAGTGTCATGCTCTTCTGTTGTTTGGTGTGCCTAAGGGCAAGAAGAGGTTTCCCCATTATTCTGCAGGATAAAATTAGAATGTATTCTCACTCTATTTGTCTAATTCTGTATTTGAGGTATTATAAAAAAAAAAAATACAACTCTAATCAAAATAATCTTTGGGGTATATTGCTAAGTGAAGTAATGGAAAAGAGTTATACTTTTTGGTGATCAACCAGCATCCCAAACAGCTGACAGCGTCCGTGGGTTCTCATGTTAGTCACACAGGTACTGTTCTCTGTCATCTTCGTTGTAGTATTTTGACAGATGTTTTACAGAGGTTTGTGTATGCTGATGTGTGACAAGTCCTCTCTTCCTCTGGGGATCAATGTCTGTCCTGTTCTCTCAGTGATCTGATGTTTATCTGCTGGTGATCAATCACACTGCTGACAGCATGAGGGTTAGTGTTACCATCCCTGCTGCCACAGAATAGGCATTAAGATTGAACACACAGGACAGGTAACTACTAATAAGAATCAGAGTACATGTGGTAATCAAATATATTCCAATATGTGTTTGAAAGTTGCACAGTGTATGCATCAGTATGTTAAATTACATACAAACTTGACACTATCTGGCATCTGTCAACAGAAATCTGCTTTATTATATTTGAATGCGAACCTTTTAGACCAGGGGTGTCCAAGTCCAGTCCTCGAGAGCTACTGTCCTGCAGCTTTTAGATGCATCCCTACTCCAACAGAGCTGAATCAAATGATTTGATTACCTCTTCAGCATGCCATCAAGTTTGGCAAAGGCCCGGTAACAAGCCATTCATTTTATTTAGATGTGTCGGAACAAGGATGCATCTAAAAGCTGAAGGACGGTAGCTATTAAGGACTGGAGTTGGACACCCCTGTTTTAGATAGTTAATTAATCTACTTTGAATGAATGCTTACAATAAAGTTAATATTTTAAATAATCTTCAGTAACATGTTTATTGCGCAGTGTTTTGATAGTAAAAGAAATCCTGCAAAAACTGTTTAAAAAAGATTTATTAATTCCTGTGCAGACTTCACTATCCCAGCCCCCCCAAAAAACCTCTACAGTCAAGATGGCCTCTCCACACTTAAAATAAATGATTGATGATGACTCAAAGCCAATGGGCCAAATTTTTGTTCTAAATGCAGGTGTCAGTAATCCTCCTTTGCCTCTCCAAATGAAGGTTTTAGCCCGAGGAAATGCTTGACCAGATTCTTCCCTTGCTGCATAGAAATGGTGTAATCTCTCAATTTTTGACACAGCAAATAAACACTGCACAGAAAGAAAGCCTTGCAACTTTATCTCTTACTTCCCTCTACATTGTCTTCTTGACAAGTTTCATGGGAACCTCACTGAGGAGAGAAAAGAGGAGACATATTTCTTAGGTAACAAGCCCAAAGGGGCTATGCTCAGGGATTGAAGGTTAAGTGCATGTACTAATACTCACAAAAAGTAACTTAAAACCAGAATATAATGACCTTGCATATACTTCCTCTGGAGCTTCCATTTGGTCACCATCCCTGGCTTTAAATAGCACTACTACCATGTTATCATCTTACATAATATGGCAAAGCAACATTAAAGGCCCATTGATCACCTATGTCCATTATGTCATTAATAATACTGTAACTACAGCACCTAATTTGAGGTTAATGTCTTTTAACCTCTCTCAAAAATTATTCCTTCAGAAATCCAAAGTCACACTAGTAGCCCAACCTTCATTTTACTTGGACAAACCACCCTTTCTTCAGGAAATAATCATGCCATGACTCCAGGCTTTCAGCTGTAAACCTTTTCTTTGTTACTGTCTCATTAGGCTGCACACTGTGCATGAGAACACATGTGAGATCCCAAACAACACAGACATTGTCTTAACACTAGCATATTGGACCCAGGTTTAGGAGACTTATATGCTAATATTCAGAGGGCTGCTGTTGCTAACATACAAGCAAAGTGTGTGCAGTACTGGTTTCACTCATCCATTCTCTGCAAAAAGATACTTCCACTTTGTTGCAGATCTTATCCAGACACACAAAACACAAAAAGCAAAACCCCTGTGCTTGTCTAAGTATCTGAAATGGTTAAAAGAAATCCAGTCAGGCGTTCTGTGACATTCAGACATTCAGCACTGTTATCTCTTCATAGTTAAAATTAGAACTACATGAACCCCTTACAGTCCTGTCAAGACCTATTTCTGATGAGCAGCCTTTAATTCAGTCTGTGATCGCAGACTCTTCGATTATGTGTTTGGTTTGACATGCACAGTTATGACAATGCAACATTTGAGTTTGACCTCCATGGCCTCTCAGTTAATACCCAAATCTGTGTGTGCATACACAGCATGAGAAATACAATAATTTTGTCATTGTACATGAGAGACTACTTTGTCCACTAAAGGAAATTGCAACAATTACAGTTCTTCCTAAGTCAGACATCTCATTTCAGTAAATTATGTTAGAAATGCTTCCGTTTACTCACCACTTTGTCCCTAGCCCTGACATAGACCTTCACAACTTGTCTCCACTTAAACATATCCTTTTCCACTTTCAAACTTATAATAAACAAAATTTAGATCACCCTTTATTTATATTAACAAGCATTCTACAGTTGCTTCAAGCTCATTTATTTTGTTGTAACATTTCCCATTCATTTTAATAATGAGAGACATCCAGTGCAGTTGCAATGCTTTAATATGTTTATGTGTAACATGCTGCCATAGAAACAGTTTGAATTTCAAGAGCCAACACCACAGAGCAGGTTTGGTAGAGAGACAGCAACCTAAAGCCAAGCATCAGCAGCACCGATGTGATAAGACTTGCCATGCTCACACCCAACACCTCACCCTCCTTAGTGAAAACATCGGAAGTTTACTCAAAGTGAAATTTAATCAGTGTAGCAACATAAAAACTATTTTGGTTCTGCGCTTCCCTGATTGTTAATGGAAGTCTTTAAATCCTTTTTTTTTGCCTTCCACCCCTAAGGGGCAGCAGAGACCTGTGTTAACTCAAGGTAGCGTTGAGCAAAGACTGTCAAGCAAGGCCCTCTTTATTTTTCATGATCAATAATACAGCAAAAAGGAACAAAGGAACAAAGTTCAATGGGCTCAACTATTTAAATCAAAGTATTTATCCATTAGTCAACTTAGGGGGTTAATTTATATATATTTATCTCTATATTCTGGTCTCCAGCTGATTAGTTTTTACTCCACTAAACTGAGGTTTAGAGCAAGAATAAGTAAGGTAAGTTTTAATGGAAAACAAATCTTCTTTTTTCTGTCATACACACACAAGCTTCATTCAGAGGGCTCATTGTCCTTTCATTAAACAGGTTGATATGGTGACACAGCTGCTGGGTGGGCTCTCTTCTGTAAAACTGGAGGGTCCTCAGTTCAAGGCTATCAAATTAAGCATCTCGGTGAAGTCTTGTTTTATAGTCTATATATATTCTATATATAGTCTCTCTCTCTCTCTTTCTCTCTTGCTTTCTCTCTCTCTCTCTCTCTCTATATATATATATACACATACACACACAAAGCTTTGTTGATAAACAGAATGTGGCAGTATTTTGGGTCAGGCTGTGGGATGCGACAAAGATTAATAAAGAGGTCTGCGAAGGGAGAGGGTGACGGTGAGGTTAGCTAGAGGGCCAGCGCTAGATGAAAGTGGGAACTCTCTCCCACAGCTGTCAGCAGTTTTTAATGTGAACTTTGCTATTGATTGGCAAAGTTGTCCAGCCAGGTTCTAATACCAAACTTTTCTGGTTTGGGGCTTCTGTTTCCTCTAGTGTTGGGTGGATTGTATGGAATGAGGACTGCCAGGTTAGTCATCGTCAAAATGTTCAGACTTATGGGGAAAGTCAATTGTTAAAATCCATTGTATCACCACGCTTTAATGTCAGTGGCTGAGCCATGTGTTAGATTTATTTATGTGTGTTTCATTTTTTCCCCCTAGCTGTGGAGTGGGAGTAAATACTGTAATTTAAAACTTCTAGACTTCAAAGTGGCTCCAAAGTGCAATAGTGTTCACTTAACCTATTTTACTCCACTGCATGTGTGTGAAATCGGCATCTATATTTATCTCAGATACAAGCGAGGTTCCATGTAGAATACAGTAATCTTTAGCCTTTACAAAGCACTGTAATTGAATCAAGCCACGATCTTTCATCCCTGTAGTTATTTTAAGACATGAATGACACAACAAAAATTGAAATGCGCTCCCTCTCTCCCCCTTTCCATTTCAACAAAAGGTCAGAAATTCAATCACCACTGCTGCTATTGCTATAATAATATATGTATGGGAAACAGCTACAGTTACTGACCGCCAAATTCTTTGGCTGCCTGTGGTCATTTTGCCTTGCCTAAGAACAGAGGCGTTTCTTACCGAGGTTATTCATTAATCCCAGCAGGCTGAGAGGACGAGCATACAACACCAACAGATTCTTTCATTCTTAATTCAGTAACTCTGTTTATACTTGTTAGCAGTGTTTTGCGGATTAGAAGACATCCCCTACTGTTCAGATATTTATTTTGAATGTTTTTTTACTTTTAATTTCTTAATTATTATAACCTTTCAAACATATGACATTAAATATTGTAAAAGCATGTGGCAATATTAAATGGATTTGTTTAAAGTGGCAGCATTTAGACAAAAACATACATTTTAAATATAATGTTAATATAAATGTATGACACACACCGTTTGTGTCTCCACTAGTGTGTGTATATGTACTCAGAAAGATGGAACAATGACAATCCTCCCTTTGTAATGGTCAATATATTAATGTTGCACATACAGCACATTATATAAACGGTAAGCCAGAAGAAACATAGATGATCAGAAGTATCATTGTGAGCAACTTAAACACTGACAGCTATTCTGCATCATAATTTTCTATGTAGCTAACACTATCAGTGACATTGTTTTGTGTTAAAGAATGCAACATGAGCCAGAGGCAGTAAATGTGGAGATTATTCAGGAAAATATGAAATGAAAATGTAAAGGAGTGGCAATAGCATGACACAGAGATTGCATGAGCTGCAAAGGAAATGTGGACAGGGAGAATGAGGTGAAGGAGGTAAATGGAGGAAGTGGAATACAGTTGAAACAAGCAGCCTCATTAATGCACCGTCACAGCTTTCATTAACTCCCAGGAACAAGGTGCACAAATATAAACCAGAAAGAAAGAGATGTAAAAGAAAAGAAATTACAACAAACCAACCAAATCACAATCAACAGATTAGGAAAAACTTAACTACTGAGATGATGTGTTTCACTTTGCGAGTGGCAGTGTATTAGCTTGCTTCTCAAAGAGAACCACAGAGCTGCTTGTGATAAAAAATAGCACTGAGCATTTTTCTATGTAGAATGTTTTTCCCTTACAGGACACGACCACTGTGAGATACTACATTTAAATAAAACGGCACACACTTTTACAGTTACCATGTCATAAATGTTAAAAAAAGAAAAATCAATTGAAATTAGGGGGGAAAAAAGCGAAAAGCTAAAAAAAAAGCTTTGTGTATGTATTTTATAAGATGGCCCTCTTTGCTTTCGTATTTTTTTTTTTAAAGTCGTCTTTTGCAAATAGACTGTTTCGAAGAAAAGACAAATGTTTCCTGTTGTGATATTTTTTGCCATTGTGCCTGCTGTTTCTTGCATAAGGCATTTTTAAACCCGTGCATCTATTACCTTTCACCGGGTAAATACCTAATGCTGGAAACATTTGTCAATGTATGCAGCTGGCTGAACAGAATAGATTATTAGGAAGTGAGGGGAAAAACACACTGCTTCTCCAAACAGCACAATGCTTACCATACAAAGTGTGTTTCTTTGCCTCAGACATAAAAAAGCTGTGGCGATACCAGCGTTGTCCGTTTGCTGGCATAAACCGTAACTCCTATTAACCAACAAGAATATTAAACATTTAATTATCTAAATACATTTGGACTTACTGTGTGTTAGTCAAGACAAATTAATTATTTACAGTTTTTAAAGAGCAGGTTGAAAACACTGTAATTACATGGGAGACCATAAACATTCAATAAACATCTTAATTGTAACCATTGGACCAGAGGTTGTTTTGTGTCTGTTTGTAAAAGGTGGAAATGCTCAGTTGTAGCATAAAGAATTTATGTGGTTTGTATTGTCTTGTTTACATTGAGTCTCATTAGAGATTTATAGCTGACTCAGTGTAGCTCATTCATTCAGAATGTGTGGTCAATATAGGAAGGCATGAACATATTTATAGTAAGTTACTGATGAAGAGTACATGTTACTAAATGGCAAATTAAGTCCGAATCAGAAAAAGAAACTTTGTTTACTTGCTTCCTGGATTGCCAAAGATGTTTGTTCTTCAGACAGCAGAAAAATAAGTTTAGCAACTATTATTTAAACTGTACAGTTTTAAAGTTAAACAAGCCTTTTCTTTATATTTAGCACATTTCCAGTTTAATGCTACTAGTGTATGAAACAGAAAGCAAGTAGAGTCACGACCATCTTGCAGTGCCTTTACACCATCTGCAACCATACACCTGTATGTACTTTAAAAATAAAGAAGTTTAATTTGTGTGACTTAATTTTGTACTAATGTTGTTACTTGTGAAATCTGTGTAAAGTCTGTAGTCCGCAATGTTTTTATAACCTATGTTGCTATAATCCAAAAATATTCACCTGCCAAACTTTGATGTACTTCCCTCTCTGATGGATTTCTTTCACTTTCTGCTATGATAACAAACATACACTCACAAAATGAAAACAGTAACTCCGGTGTTGTAGTTCTGTGATCAGTCCAAGTGACGTAAAGTTCATCATCAGACGGTGAATGCAAGCCACTAAGCAGACATTTGCATGCCTGCCCTTTGTTGTGTGTGTGTGTGTGACCGTGCAGACTCATCCTCAGAGGCTCTATATTACAATGCACCAGCTACACATGAGCCCTTCAGGTGTGCTTCAAAGACGTATAACAGGAATGACTACTTGGCCATGGTGTCTCTAGCTGTCCGTGTCTGCAACAGAGTTTAATCGCTGCTTAACAGCTTCACTATTGTGCCTGGTAAACATGTTTCCTGTTACAGACAACAAGAGCAGCACATGCAGCCTGTCCCCATGAAAATACATCCCAATAAAACTAAATTCCATTCTCCATTAGGTTTCAAGGTAGCTTACTTATTTTTTCAAGACACAAAGACGCTCAGAATAAAAACACAGACAAGCTTCACCTAGGGTTATTGCTGTGGCAGATAAGGCAAATGTTACAACATTTAACTCAGGTTTGGTTTAACTCTGGTTTTGGCCCTTTGATACACTGGCCTGTATTGAAAGGTTAATTTATATTTTGCCTTTTGGCCTTTGATCACTGGGATAGGCTCCACTCCCTCTTCCAACCTTGACCTGGGAAATTGAAACTATTTACATTATTTACTATTTACATTTTTTTTACTTGTTGTTTGGTTAGTTTTATGAAAAGAGGATTTGGTGTTAAATAACACTTTTCCCCAATTTTCTGCATGTTAGAAGCTTGATTAAAAAATCGACATTAAATAGAAATTGAAATCATATCCTTTAACTATTATTAGAAGTGCAGTTTCTTTGGATTGGGATGCAATTTTTAGGAGAAACAACTGGTACATAATATTATTTTACATGTGAAACACTTTAAAGCAGCTGAAATTTTCACAGTGGCTCAGCTGCTGGCGATCGTCCTCTATAGCAGCCCAACTAAAAAAAATAGAGCTTGGCAGTAGTAAAGAAAAACTAAAAACATCAATAGTATACTGGCCTCCTGTTGGGTCCTGTGGCCAGTGTTGTGCAAACAGCAGAAAGTTGCAGCGTGTGAAGGGTAATGGGACATCCAACGCCAGGGGACAGCAGGCGGCAGAGTCACACACCGCTGCCGAAAGAAAGATGAAGTAATCTCAGGAAACAAGTAGACACACTCCACTTCGAATTTCGCCCCAAACAAGATTAAAGTGACATTATTCTATGAGAGTGTGGCAAGAGTATTAATCTTACACATAGAGGCCGAGGCTAGACAAACACAGGTTGGCTGCAGCGATATGGGAGCACATTTTTTATTTTGTCAGTATATAGTGAAGTTCAGAAGTGGTAGTGAGTGCACCATTATCTTATTTTACGATGCACTGATGAGGCCAAAACCTACTTTAGAGTATTTCAGCACCACCCCTTGTGTGTAACTGTTATGGAATTGTACCGTAGTGGATGTTACTGATGTCGCATATTTAATTTGGTGTTCTTGTTAGCACAAGGCTGATTTTAGAGAGAGCTGAAAGGCAGGCTGGCATAGAAAATATAAGAACAGCTTCAGGCCACAATGTAAATAGATTCTAAATTTAGGATAGATATTACTAAACAAACAAAGACTAAAAAACGGGTTAAGAAAAAACACCAAATTATAATGAGAGTGTGGATACGTGTGTTTAGTACATTTTGCCATATATGCTGGTTTCTGTATATCTACTGCATACTCAAAGTGGATGAATTGACAAAGTTATGCAATATTTGCATTTTTTTCTGTTGCTTTCTGTTGCCATTACTTTGTGTGAGCATTTAAATTGTTTATTATGAGTTGCCACCTGTATGAATATAGCCCGTGTCAGTACAGAATCTATGTCAACAAGCAAAGAGTCCCCACCCATGCCATTTAGGAATTCATCACTTTCAAATCTAGTAAATGAGCGTTACATTGGGGTTTTGTTTAGAACCTGTTGCATAAATAAGTCAGTCCCTAAAACCCCACTGAGAAAGACAGAGCTTTAATGAGTGGGGTTTAAGCCCCTCCACCACTCTGCTCCTCCACCCTCAGCTTGGACTCCTAATGAGCCATCATCATGCAAAACTGCCAGCTTGATACACATTAATTGGATTTTCACTTTTTCACCAATTAATTGACCAGCATTGTCATGTTGGCCAACCTCCAAGGGCTTCCAAGAAAATGGGGAAGCTTCCCCTTTTTACTCTCACTGACTCTAATAGCCACTGACTGGAGAGGGGAAACATTTTTCTTTTCTTTTCTTCTTTACTACCGAGATCAGCTATCTCATTATAGGCTTATGACATTTGTTGAAGCCAATCCCTTTGTGCAGAGAAAACAGTTTGTGTGCTGCTCAGTTGAAGCTTTTACAGTTTGTTAACCTGCCTCTGCCAGTGCTAGGGCCCCTGGGGGAAAAGCCTGATGTGCAGTGAGTGACTTATATTCCTTGCGCCCTAGAGGACAGACCACAGGGTGAGGGAGAGCAATCCCACGCCACCTTGTTCAACAAGCACCAAAACAAGGAATGAATACAGCCATGGCATTTCACAATGGTTATTTGATATGTTGACACATCAGTGGTGTTTCGAATTCTGCCAGGGGGATTTTTGTTCACACAAATCCTTGCAGTTCTAAATCATTTGGGGTAGGTGCAGTAGAACTAATATTTCAGTCACTCTGGTGGATATGATCTAAAATAAAATTTTAAAAAAGAATTTACATATGACCTTTAGTTAACCATCTATCCAAAAGTTGATACTTGGATGGCCAAATCTAGTTACGATTTAAATTTGTGTCATGACTTTGGATGTTTAAATATTAACATGTTCATGCTGTTTACAGTTGGATCTCATGGTGATAATAATGAATAATTACACAGGATACTGGGTCCAGGGAAACATGCAGGTGACTAATATAAATGAAAGTTTATAGCGTATGAGGTTTATTCTAAGCAACACTCCTGCTGAGCTGGTTTAATGCTTGTGTATCACATTTTGATTTAACCAAAAGGATGTGTGAACAAACCCAGATCAGGTTATTGATTGAATCTCAGTGTTTCCATGAAACTGACAATCCGAGGCTGACCATATCTTGACCATGCTGTAGCTTATTATGCCTCACTGAGTAGCAAGCGGCCTCATGTCAGGATGATGTGAAGAACTGATTTTTTTTTTTTTATGTGTATAAAATTGTAATTGCAGTCACATGTGTAATTTGCTACTAAACAGGGGGAAAAATTGCACGAAGCTATACAGTGGACATACTATAAAAGCAATGCAAAACACAGAGTAAAATAAACCAAATTTAATTAGTCCATTATTACACCAGGTATTATTTTGTTAGAAAAACACATGATTGGGACTTTTTGCATCACTGACTTTTAGAAAAGAGTGCCTGTTATTGATCCCTCACTTCGTTTTGACAATAATTTAATGTAATAGTTGTCTAAATGGGTGCAGTAGATGTTTCGGCCATTTATCCAACCTTACAAAAACAATAGCCACACTTCTCTGGAGTCAATGAAAAGAAACTCTGTCAGCTATTCTTTTTAAAGGCATTCTAGTTCCAGTACCTGAAAATAAACCATTTGCCTCAATCAATAGTCTTCCAGTCAGGGAAGGTTGAAGGTTAGAGGTCAAACCTTTATGAATCCTGTGATTGGATAATCAAGGGCAATAGCTTTAATTAATCGATTGAGTGTTCAGAAGGAGGAGTGGTTTATAACATATAATGGGTTAGTTTCCATAAGCATGAAGGATTCCATTATTTATGTAAGAGTGTCCATTATGTCACATTGGGGAGACAAAATAGGCGTTTTTTATGCCATTGACATTTAATCAAGCAGAACTTCATTAATCCCCATAATTAATTGAGCAGGCTTTGCTATGTTCCTTTTGCTACCTTTACTTTCTGGTCGGACGGGCATGTTTCACCATTATTGTTGTCCCATCCCTCCAAGGGTTGTGAGTTAATCTGCATGACCCAGCACCTGTCACATACTAATAAACACAGAACTAATTGACTTTGTTGCCCTCCTTATAAGCATCCACACCAGTCAAAGCCACCTTTGACTGTTTAAAGCAGGACTACTACGTTTATCACATTAAATCTACACACATATATATATATATGGATTAATAGATGCTGTTTTGTTTAGGTTCTGCACTTTATTGCTAGTTAGTGATGTTTTTTATTGTGTCATGAACAGTCGAGTGCCAGAACCACTGCCATCATAAGAAATATGCTTTTGTGCTGTTACAATGTTGGAAAATGTGTCACACATAAACACAACTTGACACATACCAAATATACCGTATTTGTTGGATTATAAGGCGCACTGTCGATGAACGGGTCTCGCACACCAGATTATTAGGCGCATTAAGCAAAACAAAACAGTCAAACTTTACTCAACTCATTCTTCTTGCTTCCTCCACTTCCGTACCATTGATTCATTAACGCTGAATTCTCTGGCAGCTGCTCTATTTCCATGTTGTTGCAGTATAATAATGACTAACCTCATATTGTGGATGGATTATCTCAGTTGTTCTCCTGACTGAAGTTTGGTCCGTTTAAAGCATCCTGCCATCCAATTGTCCCTAACCATCGGGAACCCTCACGTTAAGTTAAGAGTGGAAAAAGGTTAGTGTTCATCCTCCAGCTTCACTGTGTTTATATTATAACATAGCTGTGTCGCTAGTGATCACGTAGCACATCATTATATACCAGCTAGCCCAATTTTAGTTTTCTGTCTTCATTTATGTTGGAAGTACGTTTGAACTTTTTCAGAAATCTCTCAGTCAGAACATTATTCGCTAAATTCCCGCTAACTTCTAACTCCGTTAAATTTAATCAATTCTGTTTTCCTGGATGTTAAACTTAATTGTTACACCTGGTAAAACTGCAACGCTGACCATTTTATTAAAGATGAAAGAATTTAGACAGTTTTAAACTCATGATGCCGCAGTGTTAGCTTGAATTTAGGACCTGAGGCGGAGTTTGGACGTAGATTACTCCGCAAGGCTCCTGACTACGGTAGCCGTAATGCTCCGACAATCCATCAAGCGGTGCGGTCAGTTTACTGACCTCGTGCGGTTATAAGGTCAGTCACAATATTAAATCAAACCTTAGAAAGTATCACATGGTGATTTTTTTTTTCCATTTTGCCTTGTAGCTGCTCAGATTTATCATTAAGACCTCTATGTGATCCCGACCTACATAAATTAAAGCTTGGTATATGGATAAAAAGCATAGTAAGAAAATGTATTACAAAATGTAAAGATAATTGTTACACAGTTTTCTAACTAATATATATCAAAAAGTAAGCTACAGAAAAAAAGCACTGTATAAGTGCCCCCTCCATCGTACTTGAGATATTGCATACAAATGAAGTTCCATCAAGCTGTAGGGGTGGAGGTGTCCATAACCTGGCAACACACTGACACAGACAAAAAGAAAGAAAGAAAGAAAGAAAGAAAGAAAGAAAGAAAGAAAAAAGACAGATGTGTCCTACTTATCCAGTAAAACAGAAATGAGTATTTGCCTGCTATGCCCACAGTTAGCACATGCCACACTGCTCAGCTCTCTCTCCTTCTCTGTTGTTATCTCTTCCTTTATTACACACTTAAATACACACATTGCATATGCACAATGGCTGTTCAAAGTTTTTCCAGGGTATTTCTCGGTTAATTAACAGATTAGTGGTGTGGGGCAGCTCTGAAGTTCAGAGGTCAAGACTAAACCCTCTAACTCTGAGGATAATCGGTGGCAGGTGGGTCCACACTTCTCCTGTTTTCTTCCCCTCCCCTCTTGACTTGTGGTAAAATAAGCCTGTCCTCTGCATAGGCTACCATTGCTTTTAACTCTAACCACAGTTAATGCACCTGACAGAGAGAGGGTGAGAGAGGGTAAGGAGGGGATGGAGTAGTATTTGAAAAGAGCAGGGGAAGAGACCTACACTGGATTGGTTCTGCATATGTGCCATCTTTTTGTGCACACTTCCAGGACCCATATTTACAAAACTGACCAGTGGGAATCTCTGGACACAGTTTCAGTGAATAGAAGTTGGACTATAGGACCTTAGGCCTGGGGCTAATGCTATAAAATAGAAATACAATAAGAGAGACGAGTGCTTTAGTCTCTTTTTCTTTTTTTTTCTGCCCTGTTTCCATTCACTCCTCCCATATTCCATTCCAGGTTCTGCTTGGTGGAGAAGTCCATTGTGAGCCTGTGAATGGGAGACTTTGGGAGTGTCTCTCCTTCTGTTAATTAGGACTGGCCAGTGTTTCCGCTCCCCTGTGTGCCCCTCCATTATTTTTTCTTCGCATTCTTTTGCAAAAATTAACCCCATTCCTTCATTCTCACTTCAAAGACCGGTGGCACATACAAAGTCCAGAAATAAGGAGGAAATTAATGATTACATTTGAGACCATATACAAACTATTTAATTTTAAAGATATGATGTTCACTGGAAACAACAGCCAAATAAAGAAGAATAACTGAATCTTGTGGCAAAGTACACATAAAAATAACATGTAAATTGACAAGCATGCATGAAAAAGACTTATAATCAAAGACTTGAGAGAGATTTACTAATATGCATTATTGAAATACACTGATACACGCCCACTTACTGAAATAACAACCTAAAATATACCTCCCCTATGTCCGTGGTGAACATCAGCTAGCAAAGAAGTCCTGGGGTACATTCTACCGCTGCCCAGCAGGCATCCATTTGCTGCAAAAAAAATCACTTTGCCTCATTAGCTACACACACTCTTAGTTTGTCACAATGCCTTTGCTTGAGTCCTGCTAACAGTGCCCCCCCTCTCTGTCTCTAGGTGGAGACTTCAGGGGCCAGAGGCACAGTTTTGGTGAGTGAGGCCTTTTCTTCTACCCCTCTCCTAGCTGGTTTAAGGGTTGTAATTATCTTTTGCTGGGGGAGGCTGTAAATTGGATTAAAGTGGAGGGTCTCGGCTGAGCGGATCAAC